>PVJD01002048.1:0-179396 GCA_004026545.1 Mormoops blainvillei
AGAGCCCCTGCTTGACCTTGACCCTTCCATTCCCTGGCTCTGATTTGATGCCAGGTCCACTTTTCCCTCCTCCCTCTGAAGCCCTCTGCCATTTACTCCCAGCACTACACCTGTGCTTCCCTTCCCACCGAGGTTGCAAGATCGTGACTTTGACTGAGTTTTATACCTCCCTGAACTCCTGCTCTTCACTCAATGCCTTGGACCCAAGGAAGCTTAGCTAAGTGTTGTTAGTGACAGGGATGTGTAAGGGTGTCACCACATTGCTTCTTCGTTCCTAGGGTCACCATGCTGTGCCTACCATGACTGTAGAGATGAGTGGATGTCAGTGCCCTTTGTTCTTGGAATTCTGAGCCTGCACTGGAGCGGGGCTGGGAAGGCAGTGCTCAGAGCCTGCTGTTGGGATCCTAGGCCCCCAGCAAGATCACCTCAGGCCATGTAGAAAAAGGGAAACCCTGACCCTACCCACAGTCCATGCCAGCTCCGCCTGCCACCCCGGTGACTGCTGCTTCCCTACAAAACTATCCCTAGACATTGTTCATGCCATCATCCATCCTCTGCATTTTCCTCCAGTCTTCCCTCATCCTGCCAACCACCTCTTCCCTCGCTGGTTTAAGACCCACCATCTAGAAGAATCTCACACCCAGTCCTTTCTCCCTGTAGCTGTGCCTTGGGTTCCCACGATAGGCCATGAGCCATGGCTCAGCTGCCATTACTGACTTTGGCCTGTGAGTCTTCTCTCCCAGTGGGACTGCAACCCTGGAGCTCTGTGCATTCCTTGCTAGGCTACACGAAGCACGCTGTGGGGCAACAGACACACAGCTCTGAGCATGGGCTGCCTTGATAATTGCATCCTAATTGCATCTGCCCGCCTCCCAACAATTTGCGTCTGCTGAATAATCTCACCAGCAGTGAGTCACTTCTCTCAGAGGCTCAGAGTCCCAGTCCTACAGCGACTGAAAGATGAGTATGGAAAAGTCTCAGCCTTGGACCTAATAAACATTAAGAGAGAGACTTCCAGCTGCACACTGGAGAAATAAATTAGCACTTAAAGGCATATTAATCTCGCCCTTCACTAATGTCTTCCGCGTTCTTTTTGTGACCTCACAATAATTACATCAGGGGGTTCTGTAATTTATGTTTGGCAGCAGCTTGCAGAACTTCTTGTGACCTCAGTGTAAATCAGACGACTATACAACTCCCTTTGGAGAACAAAGGACAATGTAACTGAAACTCTCTTTGCAAGAAGGCCTGAAACATGGTAAGTTCCTGAATTAAACATAATGGGAAAATGATTTTGTCTTTAGCCAACCTTTCAGTGAGCAACCAAATCTTTCTGAAGAAAAAAACCAAGATGCTAGTATGGTTTGAGGAAACTGTTTCCTAATCAGCTTTTACTGAAAATAAAGAGAGATGATCATGCAAACATTCTCGTGTTTATTTTACTTCCAGACAATGCCAACGGGGCAACTACTCAAGCAACACCTGGTATAAGAATCACACAGTTTCAACCCATTTTTTTTTATTTGGGATATCTTGGAAGCCACAAAACAGAAGATCTTTCACTTTTCTTTATGATTCAAAACCACGTAGTCAAATTCCCTCTCTGCTCTTACTCTCTTCTCCCCTTTCTTGATCTCTCTCTCTCAGCCAGGTTATCTTCCCTCTTAAATACTTAATTTCTTTCAAGTCCCCCTTTATCTGCCTCTGTTTCCCCTTCCTCCCTACTTTTCTTCTTACTATTCTTAGAGTCAGGACCTGCCACAAAAATTTTGGGTCCCAATGCAAAGGGACAATGTGGAGCTCCTTCTTCAAAAATAGTAAGAATTTCAATACAGTGACAGCAGAGGAAACAGCAAGCATGGGGCACATCCCAGGAATCTAGCCCTACCTGCAGCATCTCCTGCCAAGGTCATGGTCTCCATCAGCTGGCTCCTGCTTCACTAGACTTCCTCACTCACCTGCTGCTGACCGACAAGTCCTGACAAGACAAGGAAACAGAAACATCAGTTATCAGTGGGGTGTCATTCGGACACCACTTGAGGGCCCAGAACCAGCATAATCACTCCCCAGAGAACACAGTTTTCCCCATGGCACTTTATAAAGGATGACAAAAGTGTTCATGTCCATATTACTGTGTCTGTGGTTCATCGTACTTTTAAATATACTTTAGCTTTTCAATGTCCAGTTCTATCATATCTCAATAAAACAAAACTGCCCTGGCTGGTGTGGTTTAATGGATTGAGCACCAGTCTGCAAAGCAAGGGGTCGCTGGTTCAACTCCCAGTCAGGGCACATGCCTGGGTTGCAGGTCAGGTCCCCAGTAGGGGGCACACGAGAAGCAACCACGCATTGATGTTTCTCTCGATGTCTTTCTCCCTCCCTTCCCCTCTAAAAATAAATAAATAAAGTCTTTTTTAAAAATTTTTTAAATAATAAAACAAAGCCATTTTTTGAATGGAGACTGAGAGGGAGGGCTGCAGTGAATCTTGGATGATTCTAGATATTTCACCAAAACCATTGCTTGGAGTTGCATTCACGCTGCTCTATTTTCATTCCCAGTCTCAGGATAGGTTGCATCTTGGCCCCCGGCTGGCTCCCTTCCCTGACCCCAAGATCCAAGAGCCATGTTTCATGGAGGCCTTTCTCTGTGCAGGGCCTTTTAAAGTTTAGTGTTCATGCTGCCTTGAAGATAAATGTCTTCAGACTCTATTCCTAGCAAGTTGAACTTTAAAATTCCTGACACTGGGACTTCCTCTTCAGTAGTGTTATGCCACTATTGTCAGAAATAGAAAGAACTCAAATTCTCAGGTAAGGCCGCCACAACTGGTTCCCAGCACCCTCCCCACCCTCATCATAGTGGCCTCTGATCTCTTCCCATCAATCAGGTTTGGAGGCAGTAGGAGTGAGCAAGGATGAGAAAGGGGAGAAGACAGTACAGAAAAGAGAAGGGACCAGGCCAGTCACAGAGAGGGTGGCTCCCAGGGATCTCACTCTTGAATATGCTGGCAGAGCTGACTCAGAACAAAGATAAAGGGAAAGCTTGAATCTGAAAGGCAGAAACTCCCTCCTTGGCTCCTTCATCAGAGGCTGTGCACACTCTGAAGGCAGACAAACACAGGGACTCAGGTGGGGACTGTCAATCTCCAAGGTGGCAGCTCCTTTGGGCTTACTGCCACCTAAATGAAAGCTCGGGTTCTTTCCTTTGTATTAAAACTATCCAGCACCCTGTGCTGTCTCTGCAGTTGAGCTCAGTAAATTGCCTCTTTTATAGAATCATGTTAAATATGTGTCCTGCTTTTCCTCTCTCCTCACTAGCCATTCTCCCGAAACAAAATGACCCTGCAAATCTGAAGAAAATGCAAGCGAATTGCCACCAGCAGCCCTGGTTGTCTATTTGCTTGAGAACAACAAATAAGTGCTATTCTCCTTGGATAAGCAGTGAATTAGCAAATGTCTTTCTCTATCATAAACATTTGCTGAAAACAGCCCCTGGCTGATTGCATGAAGGATGCAGAACAGCTATTTTTAACTAACGCGTGAGAACAGCAGCATCTAATTTTGGATTACTGCTCAGCCTCCATGCTGGGAGCTGGCTCTGGGTGGATGGACAATTCAAAGGGACTTTCATCCCAGCCTGGCCCTGCTAGCAGCTGTCACATGTACTTAGACAGCCAATTTTGAGGCATGGACCATGGTCATCTGACTCCTCATTCTATGAGGTAACCAGTCAACGCCATAGTGCTATTGAAGGACTCCCCCTGCCTACTTTTGTCCCCATGGAACCAGGAAAGGAAATATTTACGTTGGAGGGACACTGTGTGAGGATACCCAGGGCATCAACAGAAAGGGCCTTGCGTGGGGACAAGGAGGAAGAGCTGGGAGGCCAAACTTTCTGGAAGAAAATTGGCAATAAGCCCAATATGATGAGAAATTAGGCCCTTAAAATGCTTTAAAAAAATAATCTGACATTACTTTAAAAGTGTAAATAGATGGCCTTGCCAGTGCTGTAAATAATAAAACTGTTATCTCCAGAGGCTAACCCCCAGAGTACCAGTTGTCCAAAAAACACCATTAATACGCACATTATTTCACCAAAGAAATGCCTAGTTTCCTCCTCCTGGTTGTGTGAAGACTTTCCTCCTGTGGGGAAGCAGCTCTCATTCCTGGTCATTGAGCTTCTTCAAATTGTGAACAAGGATGAGAGCAAGAAACAGAAGACACTAAAACCTAGGGAAAAGGAAAAATTTCCAGGCTGACCATCTGGCTAAGCCTCTCTCTTCAAATACTTCAGACCATGGGAATGCCACATGCTATACGACCTGCTAACAGATCTGCAAACAAAAGGAAGAGTTAAGGAACAATGTTGCCTGAGCAATATTTCTGGAACGTGGCAGGGCAACTCTCCACGCGCCTCTGGCATTTCTGCAAGTGCTAACTACCTTCCCTCTGGGCTATGAGTTCAGAAGAGTGGGCAGCCTTGGACTAAACAGGCAGACCCCTTCCAGAGCAAAGGACAGGCGTGCCTACTGTCCTTTGTTGGAAGATTCAGGTCCCCCAAGCCCAGGGCTGCTCCCCTGTAACACAACATACTGTGTGGGCACATGTCGCCTGGTCCTCTCTGCATCATCTTGTTTAGGGAGTGAGATTTGGGCAGGAGTAAAATTCCTGATACTCGCAATTACTAACACCATGAAAAATAAACTTTTTTCTTTTGAGCCACAAGTTTTGAGTCTTCTACGAGCATCCAGGATGTTGTGACGAGCTGACATTTTAGCCCGTAAGTAGGATAAAAACTTGGACCACACAGAGCTCTTGCCAATGAATTTAGATAACTGTTGCTGCCAATTTTGGAGAATGTGCTCTCGGGTGTGTAAATGGTACTGTGAGGTAAATGATACTTCAGGCAGAGGCCCGCCTTAAAATGTATTCTCTCTCTCCTTTTTTTTTTCTTTCTGTAGAAATAGAACTAGGCCTGTGACTGTGCACAGTATAGCTACAGTTTGCAGCTTCCCTGGTAGGTAAATATGTTTATGTGACTACATTCCAGCCAATGGGATGTAAGTAAAGCAGCGAGAGACACTGCTGGCCCATGCCTTAGGCGAGCGGGCATGTACCCTTTTCCCTTCCTTTAAGTTCTTTCTCCATCCTTCTGCTCGGAACATGGATGAGAGAGCTGACACTTCGTCCTGGCTTCGTCCTGGCTTCGTCCTGACACTTCGTGAGGAGGAGGGCCATGCTCAGCAACACAAAAAGAGACAAGGGGTCCAGGTCCCTGATGTGACCAAGAGTCATACCTGGGCTGAACTCATTTATGAAATAAAGGTAAATCTTGTCAACATTTTGCATTCTCTGTTAGAGGCCGCTGGATCCTCTTCGATTAGTGCAGTGCTGGGCCCCTAAAGTGGAGTCTGCAAGAGAAAGACCCAAAACCTGGGGCCAATTGCAGCCCTGGCCAAACCGAGAGACAGATCATGTCTTCAGGGTTCACTGCACTGCACCATCTTCCTCCTGTCCTCTTCGGCCTCTCCACCTTCCACACCTGCTGCTCTCAATGCCCTTTGCTCCACGCTGCCCAATGCAGGGTTCGCCTGCCAGCCCTGCACTTCAGCTTCAGTCTTTCTCCACGCAAAGACAGTCTCAGCCCCGCCAGATTTATTTCAGTGTCAACCCTGAGAAGAGCAGCTCCTCTCCTGTCTCCCTATTGTTCCTTCAAAAGAACCTTAAAATAAACCAATCCCGAAACACATGTTCATAAGAGTTTGGTTTGTGAAATGACCCTAAATGATGGGACAGAAGTACCCTCATATTTGGATGGGACAGGTGGGTTTGTGAAGAGGTCCCCAGTGCCCCTCAAAACCACCCCAGGGGCAATCAAATAGGTGGCCCAGGCCTAGCCCCAGCCACATACACAAAGGCATGATTGGCCAGGTCTGTTGTACAGCAGTCTTCTCCATGAGAATTAAAATAGTAGATTCATTGTCCAAAGGGGAACCCAAGGATGTAAGAGCAAGTTTTATTCAGGCAACTTTGTGGCGATGACATCAGAGCAGGAGCACCACAGCAGTGCCCATTTTCTCACATACCCACTCACTCATCCATATCGTACTCTGATTGCAATGTCACATTCCATTGAAATCATGTCATTTTTTCACCTGTTCCCTTAACCCACTCTTACTGAGCAGTTACCGTATGCCAGACCCGGCTTCAACACGGGGAACAGAAAGATGAGTGTAGTAGGATCCACACCTTGCCTGGGTGCAGGATCTGGAGAGCATCAGGCTCCCCCAGGGCAGAAACCACCCTTGTTTGTTTGGAGATAATCACTTATTGAACAAAAGGACTTGGGAGTGAGAGTGAACCCTAATCATTTATAAAAATTATGATTCAGAAAAAGTCCTATTCTGTGATTACCCTCATAACATATAGCTTCTCAAAACAAGTCCATCTCTGTGCCCTGAGGGTCAGGTAGAAGCTCCTATTAAAGAATCCCAAAAGTAAACATTCCAAAGTGTCCGTCTAAGTGACAATTCAATCAGAAAATCAAAAATCGAGTGACTGTGTGTCTGTATATTTCATTTCATAATGTTTCAGCTATGAATGCTTTAGGCTGCAAATAAAATACAAACACGATCAACCACATTGTTTAAAAATAGAGGTCGATGGTGACAACTGGATTAGGTTGTAGTGAAGCTAATAGCATTGTGCTAACATCAATTTCTTGGTTTTGACAATGTTGTTATGTTACAGAGCCAGCCAATCATGTTCTAGAACAGCTGTGGGGTTCAACTGCCTGCCAACAAAAAACATGACTCCTAAAGCAAGAGTTTGGTGAAAAAGGAAAGGGGTTGTTTAGTTAAAGATTATACAGATTTAGAATAATGGCAGATTTCTGCCACTAAGACCCACACCCTTTAAAATGCCCAAAAATAAATGGCCCTGCCTCTTCCTGCCAAGTCAAACCAGACCAGTTTCAGAATATGCCACTCAGAAATACCGTCCTTCAGAAACACAGAAATCTGCAGCTCAGCATTCTCAGTCCCAGTTCATCTCCAAGAATCTCTCATGAGTCTGGATGCACCAGCCTGAGTCTTTCTCACAGTGTCGGTTCCTCTCTTTTAGAGCTGCCTTCACTCCAGCCATCAGCTCACCAGTGTGTCTATGTGCCTGGCCAGGCAGGTCCCTCACAGGTCTGTCAGCTCTGCCACTGTCTTCTGTGCCAGGGGGCAGAGGGAGGTGGAGCTGAATCCAATAGACCTACAGACAGACAGAACTACAGGCAGACAGACTGACCTATAGGCAGACCTCCAGAGCTCATGTTTCTCAGCTTGCTCCAATCTTAAATGCTCAGCTCAGAACATCCTGCACAGCCTATCATCCAACTCTTCCTATGGTGCATTAGTGTCCTCCATTTTGTCAGCTTCTCAGTGTCTTTGACTCTCTTTTGGCTGCTGTTTTTAGTCAGGGCAAGAGTTTCCAGCCACCCACAGGCATCCAGGGTGGGCATCCGCCCCCGCGGCTCATGCAGGTGCTGTATGAGCATCTCTCTGGCTATGTCACCAGTCACCGTGCTGAGTCACTCTGCCAGAGCACATTCTCGGTCACACATGCAATTTGCCCAGGGTAGCCTCCTTCTTCCGTAGCTCCTCCCTTTAGGAAGGTATTGGCTGTTAATCTTCCTTTGTTATGAAATGTGCCTCAAACTCTGTGCTTTCCACTCAGTGGGCATTCCTTCCTTCCCACTCCTTTTGCTGGATTTGGGGGGTGGGGTGCTCCTACATTTAGGCACCCGTGCTCTGTACTCCATTACACTCATGCATGATCATGCAAATGACCCATGAGAACTTTCTGTATTATTTTTGTGACTTCTTGTGAATCTTAAACTATTTCAAAATAAAAAGTACTTTTTAAAAACCCAGAGATGTTTTTTGTGCTCACAGTTAGAAACGCAGAGGTGGCTGGTTGCAGATTTGGGCTCACAAGTTCCACAACACTGGCGATACTCAGGCCATTTCTATCTTTTTATTTCTCTCCCCTTTGCTTATTGGTCTTTTATTCTGCTCCCTGTGGTTTGGCAAAATAGACTTTTATCTGACAATCTTGGCTAGTAAGGCTGTAAATTGCATGGCAGGAGAGTGGTGAAGAATTTTTCTTTCTGGAGCCCTGGGCTGTAGGTTGTGGGGCACTGGAGGGGTGGAAAGGAGTAGAAATGAAAGACCCAAAATCTTAGTCCAAACATGCTGGAAGGGTGCAGCCTTGGGACCTCTTCAGACAAAGTGTCACTGCATCAGTGATCAAGAGCACAGAGCCACACCCACTGTCGATGAAGAGTGCAGTTTCAGGCACATTTATTAAAATACGTCACCAACTCTACCCACTGTCTTCACCAAAGACCCCATGGGTATGAATATGCTCTGTGTTCCTCTGCCAGCAACTATCTCCATTGAGTTTTCCCAGTTTTAAGAATATACACCAAATGCAGGTAATACAAAAGCTTAACTGAGGGCTAAAGATGCAAGTTTAGCTACCAATTTACCAATAAATATAGTATGAATTCATGAAATGTTTTCCAAAAATTCTTTATGAAAAACAATCTGACTTCAAAAACCACATCAGGCAAATTATTTGGTAATGAAAATTATTTTCCAAAAACTGATAACATGGTGTAATATAAAAAGGTAATTGTTTGAAAGAGAGAAAAATAAGAATCAACCCTAGAGAACAGATTTAATGATGAAAGAGTCTGAGAATTGGGCTCTGTGTTTACTATTAATTCTGACACCTTAGAGAATTAAACATTTGGGGCAAATTTTGAGAAAAGTCCTTCCAAACAGTAATTTTGCAAGGGTGTTTGTGTTCATTTTAAGCCAGCCAAAAGCAGCTAGAGCCAGTCATCAAACAACACCCAGAAGACACTTCAGATAGAAGGATGGCTCACCGGGGACCAGCAAGAAGTGCTTTTAATAATCACCAATTGCAACCATATTAAACCTATTAAAACTACTAGTTTCAGTGCACAAATGTTAGGCTGTGAAAATCTCCAGCTCCCAGAATAAAAGGACTAAATATTTATCAGCCCTAATTAATAGCAGTTCTTGGTTTCAATGATTTAGCGTCTTAACACATAACAACCTTCATAAGACAGGACAGTCAAAACGCTCTCTCTCAAATGAGCCTCAGAGCCAGCCTGACCCTGCCGGCTGAACGGAGCTGAAACCAATGGAGACTGAACGCACTTAGAAAAGGCTCCCACAGTGCAGGAGCACATTGCATCCTCTGGGCACCAGCTGGCGACCAGAGCTCCTGGGGCACAGCCAGGGCCACTAGTCATTCAAATGCATCCAAGAGGTCTCACACAAAGAACACCTCTCATGATCACAGAAGGGACACGATCACCTCCAGACACACCCAAAACAAGAGGAGTGAAATCTCTTACTTGGGTGTCCTGGAGGCCAGGAGAGGCAGGTATTTTGAGCTCCTCTGTTCGGGTGGAAAGAGCTTGGACTACTCCTCTGGGCAGGAATAAACAGCTCTCTAGTGGGGTTAAGACATTCACGAGTTTTCTGAGCCATTTTAAAAACCATGAATTTAAGGGCTGCCAATTGTCAATTACTTCTGCTAATGCTGGTAAAAGGAGGTATGGATATTTCAAAGGAGTGGATGCTAAAAGATTGTATTTAGCCAGGAAAGGCACTTTGCATTTACATTTCAGTGAGAGCAAGTCCTACCTTCTGAAGATGTTTAATAGTTCTGATAAATGGTGACTAACCTCCTTATTGGAGAACAACCTGTGTTGCCTCCCTGCCTTTCACACAGGATACTATGGAGATGAATTATGTTCCCTCTTAAGCTGGGCAGTATCTGACGTCCTGGAGTCACATTATAGTCCTGAATACTCATGCTTGAGATCAGGGCTGAGCCAGGAGCAGCTGAGGAGACAGTGGAACAGGATAGAAGATAATGCTTGTTTATGTAGAACTAAGGAAGTATATAGCTAATAGACATGCACTTGAGTGAGCCCCCATCTCTTACCCCAAGTAAACACTCTTATTTCTCTCCTTAATTTTTTCCAAAAAGTCTGTTCAGAGTATTTGCTTTAGTTCCAATGCACCATATAGAGATCCTGCCTCTGTTCCTCGACCCCTGAGCAAGACCTTGTATCTGACACACTTTTAACCCAGTGATTTATAGGAGGAGTCAGGAAGTGGTTACAAGCTTCTGTAGACACCATTCCTTTGGTCTTCAGCACACTGCTAGTTCGTAAAAAGGCAACAGTACAGAAATCTTGATTTGCCTGAGTTTATTCTTCAAGTCCATAGGACAAAGCTTCTCTTGCCTAAGGAATAGCTCAGCCCTCCAATAAGAATGTTTGCTTTCAGAAGGTGGGCACCCAAATCAGATGTCAGTGTCCAGCTGGAGCCAAGGTCACATGGTCAAGTTCAAGAGAGAACCACCTAGATGAGTAAACCGTCTCTGGGGAGCCCCCTCCTCACTCAGCTGCCAGGGACCACTCAACCTTCTCCCAGTGTACCTTCAGGCAGGTAACAGAGGAGCCGTATGATTCTGAAAAGTGGTTCACTGCCTCTTTCTTATCTTAACTTGCAGACTCAACCCCATTTCCTACCTCTTTATAAAACAGTCAACTCAGACAACCTCTCAGAAACTCTCAGACCAATCTTCATCTTCGTTCTTAACCTCAGCAAATCCAGGTGGCTTCACATTTACAGTCATCCAGCATCTGACCACCTCCCAGCATCCGCACTGCTCCCTCTCCAGTGCACACCACCATTGCCCCGATTCCTCCGCACTAGTCCCCTGTTCACACCCCATCCATCCCTGCCAGCCCTCCCCATAGCAACTGGCAGAGCCTGTTATCAATAAAATATTGAGAAAGTCGACCACTTCTCTACTCAAATTTCCACAACAGTTTCTCATCTTATTCAGAGTAAAAGTTTTGTCCTTCTAATAGTCTGCAAGTACCTTAAATCCTGCCCACAACACGTGCACACATATATCTGCATGTACACACACATGCACATATTCCCATTCATGCATAGTCACACATATGCATGTACTCATATACACACATTCATGCACACAGTCACCCATTCACATGCATGCACTTTCACATGCACATGCATATTTCTGCACATGAACACCTCATCATATGTGCACACATGTGCACACACAGGTACATATATAACCACATGCTTTCATACATGCACATATCATATACATGCACACACATGCACATGCACACTGTTTCTCAGTGCCTGCTACCTTGTGCCCTTCTCTCTGCTGTATGTCCACCTCAGGCCTTTGTGTACGTGTCTCTCCGGCCCTGTCAGGTCTTTTTTTCCATGTGTCCTTCCCTGACCTCGATGGGAATATATGTGGAACTCTCAACACATGCATTCCTCACCCCTTCCTTGGTATACATTTCTCCTGAGCACTGATTGCCACCCACACACATCTATTCCCCTATTTGTCATGTTTACATTCTGTCTCCTCTGGTGAGAATGCAAGTCCCTTTGGAGGAAGGCTTAGTCATGATTGCACCTCTGCACCTAAACTAGCTGTGACATCCGTTAATATATTGCTTCGCAGGCCCAAGTGCACCCTTTCATGCGGCGTCTGGTGCTGGACCTGGATCCTGCAAACCTTCTTTTACCAGAAGGCATGATGTTGGTCTTTGTCAACAGAGGGAGCTGGAGAGCGACCACAGGAGGAAGATTCTCTTACTTATTTTGGTGTTAAGTATATTCACATTGTTGCGTAACCCATCTCCAAAGCTTTTCCACCTTCCCCAACTAAAACTCTGCACCCATTAAACATGAATGCTCTGTCCCTCTTTCTGAAGCCCCTGGCACCCACCATTCTACTTTCTCTCTCTATGAATTTGACTACTGCAGGGACTCCTACAATATTTGTATTTTTGTGACTAGCTTATTTCACTTAGCACAATGTCTTTAAGGTTCGTCCATGTTTCAGCATAGGTCAGAATTTTCTTTTTAAGGTTAAACAATACTTCGTTTTGTGGATAAACCACATTTTTTTATCTATTCCTCTCTCGATGAACACTAGGGTGGCTTCTGCTTTTTGACCATTGTGATTAATGTTGCTAGAAACATGGGTGTACAGATGGTGCTGGTGTTTTCTTCTCCATTTATATTGAGAAAGTAGGGTTCAGAAGATAAAACAAGTTCTCCAAGGTTACATATCTCTAGGTGTCAGAGCTGAATGCCAACGCACTTCAGTAGCTCATATCATTTTCATACTCTGACTTGGCCATGGAATAATGACCTGGGGTAAATGGAACAAAAATGCAAAGTACACCTACTGTCTAAACCATTGAGGAAAGGTCACCTCAAAAAAGTAACTGCTTGCAAATGTAGGTATAACCATTAATATTTGTTAGTACAGATGAGTACAAATGAGGATGAGAAGAGGACATCTTTATTTGTATTGAAATATTTCCATAGTTGTTTAATGGCTGGACACAAGCAGCTGCCATCTCTGTGCACAGCCATGAAACTGGAGACTTCCTTTTACACTCAGACTTTGGGTTCCAGTTTATGTGTATGTGGCATTCCCACCCCTCATAAACAGCTGAGAGTTGAGGCGGGTAAAGGTACATGAGCATTGCTGCTTTGGGGTCTGAGGCCCGTTAGGCCTACATAAGCAATCCCTAGCCCACCTGACTTTGGTCAGCTTGGTGCTCACTACAGTGTGCCCACTGACCAGGTGGTGGGAAAGACTCCAGTCCTGCCACCTCACGGTACTGTTCAGCCAAGCGCCAGCACAGACAGAGACATGCCTACCACCCGCTACTGCTGTCCCTGACTCACTGTAAAGGTTGGTGCACATACCTTCCCTTTTCCTCTTTCTTTGTATCCTCTGCCCTGGGAAACACTGAGACCTTCAACAAGTGTCTTCCTGTCTGTGAGTGTCCATTTTGTCATCTGAGAATAAGGAAGTAGCTGTGGAACTATTCCCTAAGACCCTTTCCAGCTCTGAGAATGCAACAGTTTCTTGTAGAGTGAGGAGTTAATGATTTATATGTCTAAAACTTTCCCTTGGTAGGCAGTTGGGGCAAAAAGTCACCCAGTGAGCAGTGTGAAACATGTCAATGATACTGGGAAGATTTACAGTAATTTAAAGACAAGCCGTAGGATCCAGTCAGGACAGATGGAGTATCACGGAATTGTCAAGTAGTCATAGCCAAATCTATCATCTTGCAAACAAATGTAACCTTACAAAGCATTTAGAAATCTAAAAAACACCTAATTATTGTATTTGAAAAGTCTGCAATAACAGTGTGTTCAATAGTGTCACTTTTTAAAAGAGATAACTCGCTAGCTCTGTGCACTTCAGTTTTCTCTACATGACACCTGTTTGGACCATCTTTTTTAATCCATCATACAAAGAATTTCTCATGGCCAAACGCATCTTAGGTCTTACCTAATGGCACCTGAGTCATCACACTCTTACATCTGAGGACCAGGAAATTGAATTTTAGACCCAGTGTACTGTCACCATAAAATATTAGCTCCAGATAAGACTGCTCGGAGAACGCAGTGGCTCCAGAGCTTTGGCAATTCATAAACAAGATTTTTTCAACATCCTCTTGAAGAAAATTTTCTAGCACTAGAACAACCCAGGGACAAGTTACTGGGAAAGCACCAGGTGAGACATTCAGAGAGTTTCACAGAACACACACGAGGCCGTATCCTACGATTTCCTCATCACATGATGAAGCGGAAGCACCTCCATCCAGCTCAAGGGGTCTGCAAATAGTCCAGGCGGAAGAAAGATGGCCTCGGGCGGCCATTTTTGGCACAAATTTGGGAAATAAGATCCAAATAGAAGTAAGATCTTTTAAGTTCCTTATGTCAGGTCTTTGCTTATGAAGACTCGAAGGCAAGCAAAAATCTCCTGCCCTCAGTACCAGCAGGAGCAATGGGCACAAAAGCCAGGGTGGGCTGATTAAACACCCCTCCCCCAAAGGGTAAAAAGGAAATTAAGTGACACAAAATCCATGTTTCTCTTCTTGATAGTTTCTCTTCTCAAAAGACCCATTTTTCTCTTCTCTTTTATTTAGAATTGGTTTCACCTTTTCCTGATCCTTGGCACCCCACCTTGACAGCAGCGAATGATAGAAAAAGCATGTGTGCTGACATCCCTGAAAAACTACCATAAATATCAGGACTTCTGGCAAGTGACAGAAGTGTCTTAAGTGGGGAGTCCATGATGAATCCCACGAGGCTGGATCTGGAGGATAAATCAATGTCGGCAGGGTACCCTGTCCACCCTTTCTGCCTCTGTGCTCTGCTGTCTGTTCCACCCCATGCGTTGGTCTCATTGGCTCTCACTACAATGAAACAATGTCCATGTGGTTAGGAGTGTTTCTTCTGACAGCCCAGCCGACATGCTTGCATGTTACGTGACTAGATTAAGAACCACTGCTTCCAGTCCAATTCCAGGGAAAAGTTCAGAGAGCTGCTCCATGCTGCCTAGCTTTAGTAAAACATCCACCCAGAGTGAACACTGTGGATGCTATAATTTTATTTTTCCATTCTGTTCAGTACTCAGCACAACACCTGGGGCAGAGTGTATGACTGCCAGTCCCACAGGACACAAGGGTTAGGACAGTTCTCCAAAGATGGGATCCCAGGCAGGTGAAAGCAGGAGAGGGCTATACAACTGGTGTGACAAACCTTCAGAGAGCAGAGGAAGACAAGATTTGGGGCACCCTCCAAAAGATCCAGGGTGAGCCTGTAACAATGTTCATAAAATTCAACTCATAAAAAAACCCGACCAAAAATAACACTAGAAATCAGAATCAGGTAGTAAAGACATGATAAACAGGTTTTTACCTGGCATAACAATTATATTATGAAGTGGCTCTAGCTGAGCATACGAGACTTCACGTCAAAGACACATGGGTGCGTGCACACACACACACACACAAGCCTGAACACTGTCTGGATCAGACTAGAACAGGCTGTGCCCTAAAACCTTAGCGACTTAATACAAAACCAATTTATTTCTCACTCACACAGGCAGAAGATTCCAGGAGTTTCAGTCCTGCGACTCTGTCCTTTTAACACATTGCTCCCCGATATCTAAGGCAAGAAAATAATAAGCTAAGGAAGAGTTCTGACGCTGAAATCCTTCACACGGAAGAAAACTCACTGACCAGAGGGGTCTGGGAAATGCAGGGGAGCCCACAGGTATTGGGTGAGCAGCCTCTGCTAGATAAACCACGTGAACATGCTCTCTGCTTCCAAGTAAGGATATGATGATTAATTTTATTATTTAATAAAATATTTTATTATGAATACAAATGTATTCATGTTTTTGACTGGGCCAAGATCTAACAGAATTCTGGATCTTTCTGTGATGATGTCCTTCTGATGAGATTAACATTTACACCAGCGAACTTTGAGTAAAGCTGATAACCCTCCATATTGCAGGCAAGCCTTATACAATCAGTCAAATGCCTGATACAATAAAGGTTGACCTTTCTCGAGAAAGAGATTTTGCATCAGATGGCCTATGGACTTGAACGGCTAAGCTGCACCTCTTCCCACAGTCTTCAGTCTAATGGCCCCCTCCATCAGACTTTGGACCCTCCAAGCCTCCATACTATGTGAGCCAATTCCTTAAAATAAATCTCTCTGTCTGAATGTCTCCATACACACACACACACACACACACACACACACACACACACACACACACACACACTGTTTTCTCTCTGGGTGACCCTGCTGGATACAAAGGTGAGTTTAGAAAGCACATAATGCTCAAAACCTTTCTCATAAGAGGAGAGAAAGTGAGAGCATGTGTTCCCAATGCTCCCAAGCTGTGGTTAACATTGACTTAGCATTCCAGACCCTGACAATGAACAGCCTTTCTTTTCCTCTCCAGGGGCCATCATCACCTTCACAACCTGAAGGAGCCCTTGGGCCACCGGAGCAAAGGCTGCCTGTCACCCCAGTCTACATTTTAGGCATCACTTTTATCATTGGGTCATTTTTTTTTAACACTCCACACAAAACAACATTGACCGTTGTCTTATCCTGTGCTTTCCAGAAAAAAAAAACAAACCAGTCGAAACCAAAGCCTCTCCTTTTAACCCTCTCCCACACTTTATTCCTCTTTTTGCATTGCCGTGAAATCAGTTGTGAACCCCAAGTGAGTTCCCCGAAACAGGGACATTTATTTATTTAACATATGTGCCAGCACAGCTAAGAAATGAAAAATTTCTACTCCACTGGCAGGGTTTACCACCAGAAACCAAATCAAAACTAACCCTGGTTTTCTCAGACACTTAAATAAGCTAGCCAGTACCCTGGAAAACCTGGGAGAACGAGACTCCAAGAACCAGAGACAAGTGCTGCCCAGGGTCCTTTCTCATCTCAGTTATTAATGGCCATGGAGTGTCCCATGGTGAACGGATATTGACATTAACTCTCAATACAGTTTTGATTCCTATTGTGGTCTGTTGTGGCTGAGTTTCCTCATCTATAACGTAAAAGATAAGAAGGCAGAAATTTCCTCCAATTTCTTGTGAAGATTAGTGTAAGCAATGACAAGACATTCATTACGTGTGAAGTGCATTAACTCGCATAATATAATATCGATGAGCAAGCCATGTCTGAGAGAATTAGCATCGTAACAAAAGTAGCCTTCTTTCTACTAACAACCATTCTCTTCGAAATAAGGAACCTGGTGTTTTGCAAAGGCCGCCCGTTGCCCTCTTCTGTTATTAAAGTTGAATGCCTTTAGAGGTGATTCTGTAACACTAAAAATAAAACCCATATAGTACCTAGCAGAGCCATGCCAAATCATTGGACCTAATTGAGGGTTTTTTTCAGAGTGCCTATAAAACCATCTATAAATAGAAAGGCTTTCCCCATTGTTTTTAATTACTTCATTTTAATGAAAACATACTCCACTGGGTAAAGATTGGACGACTGCCCAGAGGGCTTGTAGCCTGAATGGCTCAGATCCACTCAGGGCCCGCCCTTCCAAAGGAAAAGCTGGCTCCAGCCAAAGGAATCAGGGTGGGGCGGTCGTTGCACCCCAAGTGTCTCTGATGGTTCTCATTCCAACCAGGTCAGTGAGTTTCAAGCCAGCGTTAGAGACTTTCCATGGGTGTTTCAAGCCCTTTAAATCATGTGCTTACTCCTAGAAATAGAGTGAGGATGTAATTTACTCATATTTAAGGTGACTGTGGACCATAGAGCTCTTGTCTTTGAGATGGAAGAGGGAACATTCCCGACGGCCACCAGACAAGTGACACAGTTCCAGTGTCTGTGTGCTGGTGGGGCAGTCTGAGAGGAGCTGAGATGGGGGGCAAGGAGGTTGGGGAGGCCTCCTGCTCTACGGCACCTCCCAGGAAAAGAGCTAACTCCTGCTGTGTTGGCCCAGGGAGATGTCACCTCCCCTGCCAAGAAGACCCAGCTGAGATCCTGAGGTTTGGCCTGGCCCTACCTGAGGGCCCCATCTGCCTCTGTGATGCAGTGTTCCCAAGGAAGACAAGCAGAGGAGTCAGGCCCCAGGAAAGGCTTAAAAGCTTAGCCTTTATGTCCCCAGTCCCAAACACCTCCATCTCCTGATGGGGAGGTGTGCTCGGAGCTAACCCCAGCCACAGGGATTGGCCAGCTGAGGTGTGGAGCTACCCGTCTACCATTTCCTGTCAGTACCTGAAGAAACCAGGTAATACTCATCCAGCAGCAGAAGGCTGTGACTCTACCAGTTACCAGGTGTATGAGCTCAGGTAGATTCTTCAACCAGCCTGTGCCTCAGCTTCCTCATCTATGAAATGGGAATGAAAATCACATCTACTCATTGGGTGATTTTGAGGACTGAGTTAGCTCATGTAAGGAGCCCAGAATAGCTCTTGTCACATAGTAAGCCCTACATAAGCATTTAGTTGATATGATCATTACATTTACAAATTAAAATAATCATGATGATCATGAACCTATAGCACTGATTGATTGCACAGAAACATTAAGAATCTGTTCTAATCAATTATGTCCTATCTGAGAGAACAGGGACTCTGTAAAGTGTAGAAGTGTAGATATACATATTCTTGTTTATGCAGTTAAAGGGATTGTTATGAGTCACCTTATTTGCTCTCAAGGTAGTTGATTTTATCATATCCTGTCCGTGGCTCACAAGGAACAGGAAGCAGAGTCATTCATTGTTATGTGTAATAAAACAAACTCATCAAGGCAAGAAGTAGGGACAGCCCAAGTGTGTTTCTACTGTCCTCATGCACTTGGCCACACACCTCAATGAGGAGCACTAGCTCTGTTCTCTCCTGGAGAGGGCTACCCTGGTGTCACATTGGGAGGGCTCTGGGCCACCAGCACCCCAGCTCAAAATGAGGATTTGGACCAGATTAACTCTAAAGTGACACACTGACTTCTAAATGTTACATTGCAGAAAGTGCTGGTGGAAGGGAGGGAGAGAGGGAGGGAAACAGGGAGGGATAGAAGGAAGGGAAAAGATTCACCAATCTATGACATGTGTATCCTAGGGGTACAAATGAAATCTGAGAAGAAGACCCAGTTACTTACCTGTAAGTAGAATTTCATAAGCATCGTGAGCCGGCTGCTTCATTGAGCTCTGTCTGTCATCTGCTTAGATGTCAGTGAGGCGGATGCTCATGTACTGTCTGAGCCACACTTCTTTGTATGTCAGAAAGCTGTCTATGGAGGACAAGATCATCAATAACCACACTAGTTGGGAAGCTCCTATAAGAATATTTCTAATAAAGAAAGCCAGCTGTTGACCTTGAACATCAGCATGATTCAAGGAAATTGGTAGAACCCACCAAATTCAGGAAGAATTCTGCCGATAAATGAGAGGCAATGGGGTGTGGGACTTACAAGTCAGAAATGTCCCTGCCATGTGCCACATTTGGCATCATGTTGAGGGCCCTTGTGGGCATAAGAAACACAAAACATACAGTCTCATTTGGAATATTGGACAATAATTTTATAAAATGTAAAATTCTACTCAAACCCAGTCACGGGTTACTCTTTGATGAAGCAGCTACATCTGGGTGCCCTTGTCAGATTTTTATTCAGTTGCCCTCCTGTTCCAAAATGAACTCTCACAGGTGAGTATGTTACCTGTAAAGAGTGCGTCATCGCAGCGCTTGGATCTGGCCCTAAGTTGCCACCACTCAGACTGTGTGGCCTTGTGCAGTGAGTGAGTGCCCTCAGCTCCACAGTGATAGCGTTGGGGTCTTTCTCGTGGATTTATTGTGATGGTTCACTGAGGCGGTATAGGAAACCAGCCCCAGAGACACAGTGAGTTCTCCCTCATTATTAATTTTACCATGGTTACCTCCAAAACTCACCATCCAACCCTCAGGTACCCAGTCCTTGCTTGCCTGGGACATGCAGCCACAGTCAAGAGTCCCGGGAGTTACACTCAAATTCTTGGCATCTTTAGCTAAGACAGAGGTCAGCAATCAAAGGTAAAAGTATTCAATAAAACAAGTAAATTTACTTTGTACTTTTGAATATTTAACTGTTTGTTAGAATACCCTGAAAGGTAAGTTAGGTAGAGCAAGTATATAATTTTTTCTAAAAGTCAGCAAACAACAACCCGTTGGCCAAACCAGCCCACCATTCATTTTAATATGATCCATAAGATGAGAATGGTTCTTACATTTTAAAATGGTATGAAAAAATCAAACCACAATTAATACTTTGTGACATGTGAAAATTATACAAAATTGAAATTTCGGCGTCCATAAATGACGTTTTATTGGAACTCAACCACACCCATTCATTGCATCTTATCTAAGGACAGAGTTGAGCAGTGACAAACACTGTCTTATTCGCAAAACAGGAAATATTTGCTTTCTAACCCTTTAAACAAAAGTTTGCTGACCCCTGACTTACTTTCTTTTTCTTCATCTGAGCCAACTGATAAAATTTCACAGGTCAAAGAACTGAAGGGTGAACGCAAAAGACACAGGTTTGAAAGTGAGAAGACGACAAAGTACTAGTTTAAAAAAAGAGCCCTGGCCAGTGTGGCTCAGCTGGTTGGAGTGTCGTACTGTGCACGGAAAAGTTGGGGGTTTGATTCCCCATGAGAGAGAATGCCTGGGCTGCAGGTTCAACCCCCTGTCAGAGAGCATACAGGAGGCAACCAGCAGATGCTTCTCTCCTTCTCTTTCTCTCTCCCTTCCTCTCTCAAAAATCAATGAAAAAAATCTTCAAGTGAGAATTTTAAAAAAAGACACTCAGTAAATGCATGATTCTCACTCATTTAATTTCTAAGAAAAATCAATTTCCAGTAGAAATAAGAAAGGAAAATGTTAAACTATAAATTTTACTGAGAAAAATGAAATGAAAGAGACTTCTTTCCTACCTCCTCATCTACTCTGCACATATTGGGTTTTTAATCTCTCCCATCTGATTATATGTGTGTGTGTGTAGTGTGTGTGGTGTGTGTGTGTGTGTGTATTCATGAAACCTCAGGAAGAACTATGGTCAAATGTAAAATGAAACATAAAAACATTCCTTGGATTTGTTGCATTTTTTTCAAGCCCCGTGGCTAGCAGGTTCTTTTTCTTTTTCTTTTCACTTTTACTGATAGATATCACTCTTCTTACTGGTCTTTTGTTTTTCTTTTTTGAATACAACTCTTGGAGGAACCACGTATAAACAAGAAAAGCTCTTTATCTTCTGCTGATTTATATAAAAATATTCGCTGTGCTGGTGTTTTACACGCTGTTTTCCATGAAGTATCAGCTTTTATCATTGTAAACTTCGCGGGCTCTGAAAAAAAACGAGAAGGAACATTTCTATCAGTCTTCTGAGAGCTGGCCTGCACTGCAGTTTATTCTGTGAGGGCCGATGCAGATGCTAGCCCCTCCCAGGTGACACACAGGTAACGTGTCCTACAATAAACAGAGGGAAAGGTGACTTAGCAGACCCAGTCTCATGTTGTTGGTTATCTAGTAACATCAGGAAAATCAGCGGGAGTAATCATTTCCATGGTGGTAACACTGTCATAGTTCCTCTTGTGGGAAAGCATCTTAGGTAGCCCTGTGAAGACTGTCAAATGCAATTGTGTTGAATGATGTTTTAAGGCTTTGACGTGATATAGAGCCAACTGTGGACAAGCCTCTCACCCAGAGTACCTGCAACAGGGACATATTATCACAGGGCAGTTTGTCCTCCTCCTAAAGGCCCTTAGAAATAAAACTCAAAAGTAACAACGACCTCATCTTGGTATGCTCTGGAGTCTGCCCACCCCCCTTTCCCTGGGCCACCTGTCCTCTTTGGCCCTGTCCCTCCAACACCTACCTCTCCACCCACCATGATTCCCAATTATTTCAGAGCCTTACCCTGAAACCTCTCACAGGTCTATCACTGGAAGCAGTAACCTTCAGTTACATGCAAAATTCAATTAAGGGAATCCTCTCAGTGCATAAAGGAGGCCTCGCTGTGTTCCCAGAGTTAATCAGTACCAATTTATAACTTCATGTTATGCATAGAAGAGAATGAATTTGAGCTGAAGTGTTAATGGAAAAGAATGACTTCACCCGTCTGCCTCCTTCTCCGGGAACATTGCCCTTATAACAAGAGCGTCAGCATCCCGGACGATTATCAGTCCAGAGGGTCCAAGGGGACAGAACCCCACACCTCAGTTTCAAGGCCCCCAGAGGAGTGAGCTGAAGGAGAAGCAGCAGCAATGGCAGTGAGCCCAGGGAACAACCAGCTCCTCCAAGAGGGCTTCCTGTGAGGAAAAGAAGGAGCCCTAGCCAATAAGCACTCAGAAAGCCACGCTGAGCCCTTGTTTCCAAGGGATGGGACATGAGCAGCTCAGGGGGGCGGGGGCCACAAGCCAGTGGGATAGAGTGTGGGGTGAGAGGTCAGAGGAGCACGGGATGCCCCGGGGGATTGGCAGGTGCCTGGGGTCAGGACCTGCCTCCATCTAGGAGGCAAGGTCATGGCCAAACTCCCAGTGGAGACAGCCGGGGTTAGTCTCAGGCCCTTCCTGTGCCAGAACTAGATTGGGAAGCAAAGAAGGTAAGAGCAGTCTAGTTTTTCCAACTGAAGCATGTTGTTGGTGAGAAAGAGGAAGCTTATAATGTCAAGGCTTCACAGGCTTCCCATTTTAGCCAGGAACACCAGTTACCAAGGACACAGTCATCCAGGTATAAGAATTCCAGGCTCACACTGGCAAGTAAGGTTGGAGCTGCGGATTCACGTCCTGCAAGAAAATGTATGTCCAAGGACTTAAAAGCTGGTAGGGCCAGGAGTACAGAGTTCCATTCTGGGCATCACACTTTAAAAGTGATCAAATCCAATTCACAGGGCAGCACTGGGTTGACGTATCAGACAGAACATTGGCCCAAATTTCTAGAAATGATGAAGAAAAACCATGCTTAAAAACAGAACAATTCCATTAGGCATATGACATAAGAAAGAAGCACAGTAGCTTCAGTGTGGAGGCTGTTGAAACTTTTTAGACTTTTTGTTGCATCAGCTCACTTTAATTACCCTAAGACAGAATTTAGTAACTTGAAAGAGGATACTTACAATTTAAAAAATGATAAAACCTAAAATATATAGCATTATGTTAGCAGTCAAGTGGCAAAAAAATATTGTTATTTAAGTCTGGAAAAATGGATCAATGTTATCTCGTGGCAGGATATTTGATAAAATGCTTGGCTTTTATTTATTAGAAGGCAGGTCACAGGCCAGAAGACCTTAATTCCAGAGAAGAAGATGAACAAAGGATGTTAGTGGATTGTACTGGCTATAACTTCTCTTGGAAGCAATTATGAGAAAGAGATGAGTGCGGAAAAGAAGGGGCCAGTGTGCAGGCAGTAAGCATAGGGAATAGAGCCCAGAAATTCCCAGCCTTGCATGGTTGGAATGGAAAGAACTTGGTTTAAAATCATAGCTCAGATGAAAGTGCACCCACTTGCATCAATTGATCAATAACAAGGAATAAAACCCCCTGGCATTCAAGCACTGAAATCTGGGGCTTTTGTTACAGCAGCTAGCACGAATTCCCCAAGACAATTTTCTATGGGCTAGTCACAAGCAATTGGAAAGTATAATCAGGAAAAGAAGGTCCCAGTCACAATAACAAGAATTTTTAAAAACTTAGGTATGCATCTAACAAGAAATATGCAAGAACTTTAGGGATACCTATAAAAGTCACAGAATATCTAAAGAAAATACATAACGGCCTTTCTCTGCAGTCATTCTCGCCAGTCACCATGCTCAACAACCAAGCTGTAGTGGGATGATGGCGACCCCTAGAGACTAATAAAGAAAATTGTTTAATTTAAACTTCAACATCTCTAGGCTCTTAAAAGATTTCATGAATCATGCTTACAATCATGTATGGACAGAGGTTTACCTTTCTTTTCTGGTACTGCCCATTTCCATGGTATTTCCATCTAAGGTAACAATTTTGTCACACTTTAGTGGAAAATGTCTTCCTTTTCCTGTTTTAGTACTCTTGTCTAAGGAGAATAATGTTTTCCTCTCATTTCTGCTATGAGTGAAAATATTGAAATTACTTTAATTATGCTTGGAAATTGTATCAATGTAACAAAAACGGAGACTTTTCACATGAAGTCAAACAACATCACTCACCGTTAGTCCTTGATTCTTCCTAAAAGGTTTCTTCCGAGAAACCTCACCAATTCCATTTTCTAAGCACCAGGATTCTGGCTTTTTAAAAAGCTACTAAATTGTTGAATCCTCTTCTATTTATGCATTAGTTTCTTATTAGTTACTTGAAATGTAGCCTTGCTAGCATTTGAATGCTGTGCGCAGTAGTCAGAATAGAATAGGTTGTGCTGTAATAACAAACTTATCTGGAAACCAAAGTGATTTTGTATATAAACATTAATTTGTCTCCCTCGCAAAAGCATCTATGATTTTATCAACTTTCCAGGAATTCCTACTTCCAAACAGTAGCTCAGAGGTCCAGGTGAATTGCTTCTTCTAGCTTCTTACATCTGGGACCCATGGGTTCCAGCTCACTGCTTCAGTAGAAAAGAGAGTATAGGGTCATACAACCTCTCTTAAGTGCTTAAAAAGTCCAGAAACGATTATTATGACCCTGGCTCACTGTCCTGAACTTGACACATGGCCCAGCCTAACTACCTAACTCCAAGGGGTTGGGAAAATTTGGTGTCGTATGAATATTCACTCAGCAGTAAATACTTCATCACAAAATATATTTTTAAAAGATTTTAAGTTTGATGTTGTTGAGGAAGGAGTGGATCTAACCCAGAATTTCAACCCCGCTAATACCACTATCCATGAGAAAAATGCAATATTAATCAGTTATAAACTGCTATAAATCAGTTATAAAAGAAGAGAGAAAGGCAACTTCCTTCAAAATAAACTGTGGGAGGAATAATATTAGTAAGGTACCACTACTAAGATGAAGAGATGGACTAAAACATCTGAAGGTATGACAAAGAAGAAAAATAACAGACAGTAATAAACCACCAGGGAAGTATTGCAAAAATTCTTCATGGAATATAAACAATGTAACACATTTATGAACAGAGAGGAGAAAAATTAACAGAGCTAAGGGTCTGATGGCCCGGCCACTGTTAGCCTCGGTGGAGAAATAGCACCTCCCAGTGATGCTGCCTCATATATTTCGAGTTCCCTCGCAGGCACAGGAGTCTCTGCCTTGGCTTCATTGCCTTGGTTGAACTCTAATATGTTTCGGGTCATTTTAAATTGCTTCCAGAACTGGTGAACCACAATCTTATATAACCGTCTATCACAGATGATTTTCAAGTAACTTTGGAAAGCAGTTTGGCAGTTTCTTAAAAGTAAAACTGACCGTTATCATACAGCCCAGCCATTCTACTCCTTGGTTATCTATGCCCCCCAAAATGAAAACACTTGTCCACACAAAGACTTTTGCACAAATGTTCACAGCAGCAGCATTCTTTATAGCCCCAAACTGGAAACCATCTAAATGCTCATCAATAGGCAAATTAGCAAAATGCGGTATATCCAAGAAATGGAATTCTAATCAGCAACTAAAAGAAACAGATGATGATAGAGGCAATGGTATGGATGAACTTTAAACCATTGTGCTAAAGGAAGCCAGACATGAAAGAGTGCATTTTATGATTCCATTTATGTGAAAATTTCTAGAAAAGACAAAAAAACATGGAAACCAAAAGATCTGTAGCTGCCTGTGGCTGGGAACGGAAGCAGGATTCACTGCAAATGCACTGGAGGAAATTCTTGGGGATGATGAAAAATGAACTGGATTGTGGTGATGATTGTACAGCTGTATGTTTCTAAAATATCATTGAACTTTCATTCTTACATACCTACAGTGATAAAGTGTATGTTATGTAAATTGTAATTCAATAAAGCTGTTAAAAATCTCTGCAAACAATGGTTATACAGTCAAGGGTGCATTATAAAATGCTTTTAAGACTCATTAGCAGGTTCCTCCTTAAATTAACTCTCACCTTTTGGCTCTCTAAGCAGCACCATGGCAGTGGGCAAGAACAAGTGCCTTACAAAAGGTGGCAAAAAAGGGAGCAAAGAAGAAAGTGGTTGATCCATTTTCTAAGAAAGATTGGTATGACATGAAAACACCAGCTATGTTCAATATACAAAACATTGGGAAAACACTAGTCACAAGAATTCAAGGAACAAAAATCACGTCAGATGGTCTGAAGGGCCATATTTTTGAAGTGAGCTTAGCTGATCTGCAGAATGATGAAGCTGCATTTAGAAAATTCAAGCTAATTATTGAGGATGTTCAGGGTAAAAACTGCCTAATTTCCATGGCATGGATATTACCCATGACAAAATGTGCTCCATGGTCAAAAAATGGCAGACTATGATTGAAGCTCATGTTGATGTCAGGACTACCGATGGGTATTTGTTTCATCTATTCTGTGTTGGTTTTACTAAAAAATGCAACAATCAGATTCAGAAGACCTCTTATGATCAGATCAATGGATCTGCCAAATCCAGAAGAAGATGATGGAAGTCATGATACGAGAGGTGCAGACAAATGACTTGAAAGAAGTAGTCAACAAATTGATTCCAGATAGCATTGGAAAAGACATAGAAAAGGCTTGCCAATCTATTTATCTGCTTCATGATGTCTTCATTAGAAAAGTCAAAATGCTGAAGAAGCCCAAGTTTGAATTGGGAAAACTCATGGAGCTTCGTGAAGGTAGCAGTTCTGGAAAAGCTACTGGGGATGAAACAGGTGCTAAAATTGAACGAGCTAATGGATATGAGCCCCCAGGCCAAGAATCTGTTTAAAATTCAGACATTTAATGCTGACAAATAAAAAGGCCTATTTGTGATTTAAAAAGAAAGCAAATTAACTCTCATTTGTATTACTAAATTCTGGTGTCAGAGGAAAATGGAAGTGTCTGTATACCTTTCAGTAAATCCACTCCCAAGGTGGCCCTGAATCCCAGAAGTGTGCCTCTAGAGGAGGCATCAGCTCCATTTTATTTACCAGACAGCTTGTAAGATAGGAAAGTTACAGGTCACAGCCCCTGTGATGCTCAAAGGAGCAGGTAGCGTTATCAGTGAGCCTCTATGCAAACCTTTCTTCTCACCAGGTACAAAAACATGCGTGCTTTAACACTGTCATTCTAGCTCTGAAAAAGAGCCAGAAAACACAAGACAATATATATATATATATGTGTTCCAAATGTCACCAAGATTGGCACAATAGTGCTGGAGCTGTGAAAAAGAAAAGCCTATGGCAGCAGCCTCTTCTGGCTCTCAGATAAGGTGTCCCATGGGTTAGAATGGCCCCTCCAGCTCAGGTGCTCCTAATACCACTTAATGATCACCACCATGTTTCTCAAAGAGAGTTCTAGGTTTTACATATAGAAGTTAGAGCCTCCATACTGAGTTGGGCTCTTCCAAATACTGGAAGTTAGAAGCAGTGATGTGCTGGCAAAAGTTTAACATTGGGCTTTCCTGGGAATGGAAAGGACCTGGTTGGTAATCTTTGCTGATTGCTGTGGTATAAATACTGCCACCAGGGCCAGTTTCCAGCTACCAACCTGCCGTTACTGAGTATGGAGCTGAGATGATAGTCCCAGTGGCTTTGGTGAGCTAACTAGAGGGAGCTGCTCCCAACACACCAGGGTCTGGGTCTGCTCATACAAATTACAATTTTTGATCAAGGCTTTAATCAAGACTTAGAATGTCAGAATAAAACCATATAACTTTTTTTTTACTTAAACAGTTGAAATAAATTTTAAACGTTCCAAATTTTATAAATTGCTAATTTTCTATTGTTTCTCTGTATTTAGGTGTTCTACCTGCAAGTTTTCAGTAGGGTCATTTACATAGCTGTGTGTTATATATACATATATTATATGTACATAAACATATAGATACTATACCTAGATATGTACCTGGATACTTGAACAAGCCCAATGTTGATCTCAAAAGTCCTGAGGCTTAACCAAAGGTTTTTGTAGTTCTGAAGCTCTTATAATTCCAAGGTTCTTTGGTTGACCTTTCTACTAAACAAAAACTCTGTTAAGGTCCTCACTCAGTTACTATGAATCAACTAGCCAAGGAGTCACCATTTTTCCAAGGGTGGTGTCAAGCTTGTGTCCTCAGGAGGGACCATCTGAAGTGGCACAGAAAGACCTCATCTTGAGCCAGGGACAAGTGGGCAAGGGGCTGGCCTGCAGCCAAACAGGAGTAAACAGGTTGGGATTAAATGTGGCTGTTGCTGATACCCAGGGTCAGTGATTCACACACTATTCACCTGCTTCGTGCTAGGGGAAGGCTTTCAATCTCCGAGACACAGAGAGGATTGGAAAGTCTGAAAGTACACACGACCTCTTGCACGGGGGTTTTATGAGATGCCTAGCTCCACTCTCACAGGTCAGGGATGGCTTCCATTTACCTGAGGACCCCAACTCAGGAATCTTGGCTCTGCGCCCATGACAGGTGGTAGGTCCAGGCCTCCAACAGGCATGCACCATCAGTGCACTTTCCTTTAGATTCTGAGAACTGATCAGTGGTTAGCATTGAGAGAGACGATCATTGAAAAATGACAAAGTGTCAACACTTGCAGAGAACATGGACATTTGATAACATTGTGTGAGCAAAACAACTTGCCATATAAAGATGCCTTTCGAATATATTTTTAAAAAATAACATTTGTAAGCTCAATTTTGATTTTGAGCTTTCCCTAGGCAATATGAAGAAAAACTCCCATCTTAAAATTACCATTGCTAGAGATAGTTCACAATGCATAAGGAGTGAACAGTAGCAATTAATACTTTAGCCTTTATGTAACATCTGGCATCTTTGAAGTGCTTGTCAATCATCTTTGATCATTACAGCTCGCAAACACTGCAGACCAGGGTCAGCATGATTATTTCTGTTTTCTCAGAGAAGCATGTAAAGTAGTAGAGAAAGATAGCATAAAAGCAAATAAAGCTAGAAATAAGTGACAACCCTTTTATTATATAAGAAAGCCACTTTTAAAGTTGTTAAAAGAGAGAAGTAAATTTTGTCGGCTGTGTTAATAGGAGGGTGATGGTGTTTGTTTTTCTCCTGACTGTATGATAATCAAAATATATATCTAAAAGTACCACCAGCTATAAAGATCAAGGAGAGCTACTGCTGTGATTAGTGCTTTGGGACATCGTTTCTTTACTTGAAAACAGAGAAATATTAATTTGTATGTGTCCTCCATTTGAGAGAGAGAGACTTGAAGACCAAAAGCCATAATAAACATGAAGTATATGTTAACTCTTCAAGATACAGGGCAAGTGCCTCACCACCTAGCAAGTGAATTTTCCAGTCTTCTGCACTATTGTAAATACGAGAGACTAACCAGTAGGCAGGGAGACTTATCTTTGCTTTACTAAGCCCCTGCCTTTGGCACCCAGTTCATAAGGCAGACCAGGCCTGCCCCCTGCCTGCTGTGGAGGGAAGGGCCTAAGACCTGTGATAAGCGGCTGGCCTGGCGGTGAGCACAGAAGAAGCAGGCGCAGTCAGATGAACCAGGGAAGGCCCCCCGAGGAGTGGCCTTCAGCTGACATCTGAAGGGTGGGTAGGTATTAACCGGGAATAAAGGGAAGAGGGACTAGCAGGTTCGAAGTCCCTGAGGTGGAGACTGCGCGAGTCCCTGGAGAAACTACAACGCCCAGAGCACAGAGAGTGAAGATGCAGAGACGGGAAGTGGAGAAAACACTGACCTGCAGAAACAGGTAGGCCTGGGGGCGGATGGCACCCACGGAGGCCAGGGGTTAGCGGCCTGGGCTCTGGAGCTGAGCCTGACCGCCGCTTAGTAGCAGCCACCATCGATGAGTCCCTGAGGGAATCCGTGCCTCAGTTTCCTCACCTGTAACCTGGTATCTGCCTTATGGAGGAGATACTGCAAAGATTCAATGTTCTGTTATACTTCATATGCAACTCGATAATTGTCACCTAAAGCCTGTACTGTCCCGCTCCTGACATCTTCTTACCACCATTTCCTAACTTACATCTGTGGGGTAATGCCCTCTAACATAGTTCAGAAAGGGTACACTGATTAAATGTGTCTGAGAAACACTGCACATTGGTATACTAAAGAATCTGAAAATCCCACAGCTTAAAAACTAAGTAACTGTCTTAACCAAGTGTATACAGAAATTAATTGAATACAGACCCCATGCCACTCTCTTTTCTCTGGAGGCAATACTGTCACTTATTAATAATCTAGGTCCTTACATCCCCAGGAGTTCCACGGGGAGGATATTGAGAGGCACCAACCAAGACTGGTTTCGGCCTCTGGCTTGTACATTTGGGAAACTATAGCTGAGCAGTTTCAATGTTAATATTTAGAAAATAGATTATTTCAAAGCTTTCGTTTATCACACATTCTCAAGAAGTTCCCATTTCTCAGAACTTTTTCCTGACCCAAAGTTATAATTTTCAATTTATCCGGGCAGTGACTTTCAGGGAAGAAATCTGTGTCACTAGAATGACATGACCGTGTAAGCATCAGTACATCTCTGAGCCTGGGCCTCCCCGTGGATAAACCCCGGTGTCAGACTAAGTAACCCGAAAGCCCTTCACGCACTAAGACTGTGTGGTTTTATGTTAAAATCTTGCCAGGTTGCCTGATGTACATTAGTAGGTAGTTATTGAGACCAAGCCGGTCTCAGGATGAGTGGGTGGACACACAGCCATCCACAAACGGACCAATTCCTAGCTCTGGCCTCCTTGCCCTTCCATTATTTTGTCTGTCTTGGCAGTGCTGAAGGATATGCAGCACAGGTGTGATCATGATTACTTTTGTAATTTTTTTTGCCCCGTTTTTAAAAACTCATTAAATACAGAAAAGTACAAAACAATATAAAAACAATAGCGTGGAGGAAAGTTGCCCAAGTGTTAACATTTGTTAAACCATAGATGTCTATGCCTCTGTACTTCATATTTTCAAATCTTTCAAAATGTAACAATTACGATCTTCAGTTAGTGATAAACTTTTTGAATGATCTCATAGAAGCCTCTGAAGCCATCTTGTATGTGCTCTTCATCATTCCCTTAATGGTCCTGAGGCTGAAATTTAGAAATAAAAATACAATCTTGCTTCCTGCCCTGCAAAGTTCATGTTTGGGTAACTATAGATGCAAGAATTATTTGCTTGAGGCCAAAATTAAGCTCTAAAATGGCAACGAGGAGCTAAAACCACACCGAAGCTATCCAGTTGTATTGCAAGCTCACTTCCATAAGCTTAACTGTCCAAGTCCTAGGCAGAGACATTTTCCCACTAACTTTATCTGAAAGGAAGACCTACTTCATACTCTTCCATATACATCACCCTGAGAATGACCACAGCTAATATGCCATTATTTAAAATGTTTTTTATTTTTAAAAACTGTTTTTATTTAAAATGAACATTCAAAGATATATTGTAATATATTATAAAACATATCAAACTCTGTCCAAATTATTACAAAATTTGAATCAGGCCTGAGTCTGGGTTGGTGCCAACTGTGTTTATCTCTCTGGAAACAGAGTCTCTGTGGAACTTAATTATCTACAAACAACTGAGGCTCTAATTAAAGAACTTCTACAATCTTTTCTTTGTTTAGACGGTTTCTGGTTCCTACCAAGCCCTGAACTAGCATGACCCTGAGCTCCCTCGGCCAATATTAAGCTAGAGGATTCTGGAGATAAAAACCCCAAGACATGGAGGTCCGGACAGTTTTGAACTCCTGGGGTGGTGGACTTGACCTGGTGCAGGGGCAGCCTGGCACATTAGGAGGATAAAAATGGAAGAGGAATTGTAGGTGCTCAGCTTGCCTCTCCTAGTCATTGCCTTGAGACAGCATCTGCCCTCAAAACTGGGGCAATTCAGATCTCTGGTCCAGATGGTCCCAGGAGGAACGTCAGGGAGGTCCTCGCATTCTGGGCTTGTGAGGGGCTGAGAAAGTATGTGGAGACTGATGAGCCTCAGGCAGTAGTTTCCCCACACTCCCCGGGGCTGGGGAATTCCAGTCTAAGAGGGTCTCCCCAGCAGGGTAATGGGTGACATACCAAGCTGAGGTGGGGTCTTGTGAGGCAGCATGGTGACTGCTTTCTGGTGCTAGACCTCTGTCCACAAGGTTCATCCACCCCCATGACTTTAGCTCCCTGGGTCTGAACGATGGAGTTGGGCCTTCCTTTACCTGCTGGGCTGACAGAGTAGCCAATGCCCCACAGGAAAAGGAGCTTCAGGAGAAAAAGGGAAAAGTTTTGGCCACACTCCCTGTATGACATGTATGCATATTTTCTGAACCATCTAGCCAAGAACCCTTCCCTGGAAGGACACAGCGGGAAGGACAGTGAAACCCTCATTTGGGGACTGGCTTGTGATTCCACACCCAGCTTTATGCAGTTCGTGTGCAAAGCCCCGTTTTCAACTGTTCCTTCTGCAGAATGGTTCATAATCACCCACTGCCCTTAGCTTCTCTACTCTGTCCTGCTCCCTCTGACCAATGTCAGTGATCAAGTATGTAACTCAGAAATTGGTGGGTATTCTGCTCCCTTCTTCTCTCCTTGGCAGGGCTCCTTCCAGGGGACCCCACACATCGTTCCACCGTCCCTCAGACAGACCTCAAGTACTACAACCTTCCCGCAGCCTTCCCAGACCCACAGACCACACCCAGGGAAAACTAATAAAATCCCAGTATATCGGGGACCACAATAAATGCACAACCCAGGGCATACATTAGGGTGTTGCACACCTGGATGAAAGCTTTACACATAACTTACAACAAGAAAGCAACTGCAGTGTGGAAGAGCGGCCTTTTTCTTCAAGCCTGCAAATCTCTGAGGATGTGGCTAAGAGTACACCTTCGGAAGCAAACTTGAACACAACCGTGGTTGCTCAAGAGTCTTATCATTTGGCAAATAATCAAATTAATGACTTGCAGATTGTACCCACTTCTCCTCAAACACTTACCCAGTCAAGAACAGGAGACCAGGCTAAGAGAGTTGGAAGAAATCAGTCTTCACTGGAGGACTACGCATGTCAGCCTGAATCCTCATAGCTTTTTAAGCCACCAGCCTTAAATTTTGGGGTACCTCCTTCAGTTTCTGAACCATCTTAAAGTAGGACTCCCACTTGTAAGAACTCACCAATAATTATACCATGTAATTCAGCAAAACTTAAGCTAACCTCTAGTCAAACAAATCTTGCAAATAATCTAAATCTAAAAGCATCTAAGCTCTGCCTTCCTTCTGGCTCTTTCAAACAAAAATAAATAAGCAACCCCTGACTAGAGCTACAAAACAGGCCAAGACAAGCATCCCAAGGCCCCTAACAAAAAGGAAAGAGGTCATGCAGAATCTGAATAGCAACATGAATTCCGGGGATTGTTTGGTCTCCAGTCGATTCGTGTCTTCCTAAACCAAAGATACATTAAGTACATAGCCATCACCTGCCAGTTTGTATTTTTTTTTAAAACTGTTCTGTAACAGCTTTTCATGAAGTTTGCCTCAATGATGGAGCTTGCAAAATCTCAAAAATTAAAATGTGGACGCTTCTACTAGTTCGGGTTTTTCCATTTTATATTCTGCTTGAAGTACACAGCATTTGAGTATATTTGTCTCAGGTAAACACAAAGTTTGCTTACCCATGTCAGAGGCCTCCAGAAGGCTCTAATCATGTTATCCATCCCTTTGCACATCAGAAAAATCCATAATATTTCACCTAGCAGGTAAGAAATGTGCCTTTTAAGGTCTGTATTAATTTGGTTCTCAGAACCTCTTTTTCACTTGTCCCTCTTGTGAATATGGTTATTATTTTAAATAAAGATTTGGTGATAATAGAAAAAAAAAGAAATTGCAATAATTCCATGAACTGTGAGACAAAAGAAAATAAACGCTTGTTATTTTAAAACATTCTACAAACCAGGATATTTATTCATTTACTGATAGTCTGAATTGCTGGGTTTCACATCATAAAAAAAAAATCAAAGAACCAAGTGATTTTATCTTAGCCAGATTTCTTCCTGAACTTTTTATATTTTATCTGTTAAGTTGAATAAGTTTGCTCTTGCTGTCAGTAGCGGGGAGGGGGGATGGTTGGCAAAAGATTAAAAGTGCAAATAGCTTTTGTAGGCTCCCCTTCACAAATAAAAAATAATTTAATCACAATAATTAAAATCTTGGCGTGTGTGTGTGTGTGTGTGTGTGTGTGTGTTTTAATCCTCCAGAACAATTTCATTGGTTCCAAAATTAGCTCTTCCTGGAATAAAAATTAATTAATTAATTCTTGCATGAAAATTGGCCCTGTATCTTATAAATATTTTATAAACATTTGCCGGTTTATTTGTTTTTATTAAGTATTTTCAATTACTATTTCATCATTTAAAAAGTCCTGAGCCATGAATATATCATGTCCTGAGACTGCAAGACAGATGGCATCTTTCCCCTCGTCACGTTGTTCTCCACAACGTGGCTTATCTCACTGTGTGAACTCGACTCCTTGGCACGAGGGCAGCTGTCCTGCAGCTGACGCGGCATCCGGGCAGAGCTGTAAGTGTTGTGTTCTGCCACCTGGTCTGGCATTGCCACCACCCTCAGGTTTCTGCCTGAGACCGCCCTCAACTGAGGGACATCAACAGGCGAGCCTTGCTTGGGTTTGCAGTGCTGAGGGAAAGGCCGACTCCTAGTCACCCTTCCTCTTCAAGCCATTGAATTCATTTATTCAGCAAATACATTTTGGGCATCAGTGATGTATCCCATGGAAAGTGAAACAGGAAGCTGGGTTTCTTCCACTTACCAGCCTCAGAAGACAGTTCAAGCACAAGGCATCATGACAGTTGCATTGAGTTTCCAGTTCCCATCTGTGTCCAACTGTGACTGCCAGCTCCCTGCCCTCCCTTCCTTCCTCAGGGTCCCCCTCCATGGGCATTAGGGTTCTTGCATTTCTTCCAGGGAACCCCAAGTAAGCAGGCCTGTAGGTGAGCACATGCACCCCTGCAGACTCTCAGGCCTTGACTGTCACGGTTTATGATTACGATCCCAGGAGATCTGGAAGCCCAACCAGCATCTACAAAGTCCCCATGGATATTTTTCCCTGGTGACCTGGAAGCCCTTCCACTAAAAATGCTCTCAGTGACCTCCCTAACACCCCACTGGGGTGCCTGTCAATGCAGGTATGCCGCAATCTCTATCACCAAAGATCTGACAGTCACATAAGAAAAAAATAATGCGTATTTAAAGGGTAATGCTGTATGTGCATTAATTAAAGTGGTAAGAGCAGCGGCTAGCATTATTGAGTACTCAGTGTACTCTAAGTGCTCTGGACATAGTAATTTACTTGTACGGAATTATTTAGTACTCAAAAACTCTAACTTGTTACCAAGATCTGGCCCATTTTACAGATGGGAAAGTTAACTTGCCCTCAGTATAGCTAGTGAGAGCAGAAGCAGGTTGTACCAGGAAATCGACATCCAGAGCCTATTCTCATAACAACTAGAACATACCGCCCTTCCGAAGCTGCACCGTGAAGCAGAGAGAGAAGACTGTCATGAGTACAGTAACAAGTAGGGTCACCCATAAATGATGGCTGTGTGCGTTAGGAGGGCAAAGCGGGAGCAATCACTTCCAGTTGAGATAATCGGCATCTTATAAGATGCAGCATCAGTTGGGTGCCGTGCCAAATGTGACAGATAAAAGTGGAGAAGTAATTTCTGTCTGTCCAATGGGGTAACACACAGAGGGGCAGAGACAGCAAGGGTGGCAGCCAGGGCAGCTGCGGCCTCCTGCTCCCGCCGTCCAGGGCAGGGAGCATGGCAGTCCTCCAGCATGACGCTGGCCTCTTTGCCTCCTCTCGGGAGAACAGGCGCACCCAGTGGCTGGTGATGGGGGCAGTCAGAAGTTTGGGGTGTGCAGTAAGACTCGGCTCCTCTCTTGCATCTGTCAAGGTTACCACATATTTCCTGCACTAAATAAGTGATCAGGGATTGGAGTCAAGACCAGTCCACTTTTCCCAATGCAGCCAATAGGCTCAGAGAAACTTGACGCAATGTAGTTACTAGCTCTAACTATAGTTTTCTAAAATCATCTGTAAACACTCATGTTATTTTTTCAAAAGGTTATATCAAGCTTGAGCAGAAAGCACAGTTCAGAGTGTGCGGGGTGGCCCCTGTGTGCTGTGCGACATGTAGCCATGAAGCATGCAAGTTCCGGCAACATAATTTATCCTCTGTTTCCGCCCCATCTTTACCTGCCACTTTCGGCCCCATTGCGTCCGCCTCCCAGGGCAGGAGGACTGGGAACGAGCCATGGCAATGCCAGTTACTGCCGTCCAGTACAAACTCCATCTGTCGATTTTTTAGGTAGTACAGCAGTGGCCAAGCATGTCTTTAAAACCAAACAGCTTAATTAAATCCAAGTGCCGTGATCATGACTCACTGGGCACATTGCATCCTAACCAGGCAGATTTCTTGTGGACCTGTTTCCTGTACAATATTCCTCCTGTGTGTCCAGACCAGCATTTCAAAGTTCTGATGAAATAAATCCAAGTTAAGACTGTTCGCTAAAAATTAGTGATAAACAGGGGAATCTTCCTAGCAGCTTTAAAATACCTCCAAACTAGAACCAATTCAAGTGTACCTCCAGAGAAAGGGTAAATCTATTCTGGTTATACTCGGACAATGGAATGTGAAACGATGTCTTAGGTTGGGCTGCTATAATGGAATAGCACAGGCTGGATGGCTTAAACATTTATTTCTCATAGTTCCCGAGGTTTGAAGTTCCAGAACAAGCCTCCAGCAGATTCAGTGTCTGGAGAAGACCCACTTTCTGGTTTTCAGACAGCTGACTTCTCATTGTGTCCTGACAGGGAAGAGAACAAGGAGAGCTCAGGTCTCTTCATCAGGGCACTAATCCAATTTATGGGGGCTCCACCCTCATGACTTAATCCCCTTCCACAGGCCCCACCTCCTGTACCATCACATTGGAGATTTAGGGTTGAACATATGAATATTTGGGGAACACGAATATTCAGTCCATAGCACACAGTGATGAAAAAGAATTGCCCTGGCTGGTGTGGCTCAGTGGATTGAGCTCTGGCCTGCAAACCAAAGAGTTGCTGGTTTGATTCCTAGTCAGGGCACATGCCTGGGTTGCAGACCAGGTCCCCAGTTGGGGACATACAAGAGGCAACCACACACTGATGCTTCTCTCCCTCTCTTTCTCCCTCCCTTCTCCTCTCCCTAAAAATAAATAAATAATACATAAATAAAACCTTTTTAAAAAAAGAATGAACTGCTGATATCTGTAACAACATGGATAAATTTCAAAGTCATGGTTAAGTGAAAGAAGCCATATAGAAAAGAAAAGATCTTGTGTGATGCCATGTATGTCAAGTTCAAGACCAGGGAAAACCAATCTATGGTAATAAAGGTCGGGATAGATATTACTCTTGGAGGATGGGAGTAGTAACTTAAAAGAAATGCAGCAGGTCCTCGAATTACATCATTTTTTGTTCAATGTCATTTTGTTCTAACACTGATGAGATGCCAGAGTAGGAACTTAACTCTGGTTTACATCTATTAGCCTAGGCTAAAATTGGTTTCATTATGTGTCGTTTGCTGCAGTGCCAAGAAACATCTATGATGCTGAGGACTTACTCCACATTCCAGGAGACGACTGGCAAAGCTCTGTGTCTTGCTCTGGCTAAGTGGTTAGTAGCAGGCGTGTGCTCAGTGTGTGAAAATTCATGGGGCTGCGTGATGATCAGGGAAACAAAAAACAACGAATCCATGAGCTCAGCAAGAATTCAGAAATTTCCCTATAGGCGTATTGGTGAATGGAGGTATAACACAACTAAAATTATAATGCCGTTTAGGGAAGCTTTTGTGGCCTCAAGCACTGTTAAGAATCCCACAGCATTCATAAAACATTGGAACTAGCAGATCGAGAAGATCATATAAACCAAGCTCCTTGGTTTATAGACTCAAGAAGTGAAGGCTCTGAGGCTCCTGCAGGAGGATGAATGTTACCTGGGAAAGCAATGCCTTCAGTCAGCGGAGCTCAGCCCTTGGCTGTACAGCAAAAGTGCCAAGAGAGGTTTAAAACATTGGCGTCTAGGCTTGACCCTAATTCAACTAATTCCTAGTCTCTGGGAAAAGGCCCCAGTGGCAAAAGTTTGTGAGTGTCTCAGGTGAGTGTAACGAGAGCCAGGATGCAACTCTGACCCCTCGCCTTTCTCTCGGGGTTTACATCTTAACTGAAAGTCATTTGGAGCAATCTGCCAGCTCCTTGCAGAACCCTGAAACAATGGGCCCAGGAGGGGTAAGTTTTATTGGGGTTGAGGGGATGTGGGAAGAGAAAGAGTCCATAGGGTAGAGCCCTGCCTCAAAGAGAGGCTGAAGGAGGGACAGGGCCCCACCCATGCCCCCACCTTGCCGCAGCCACCGCAGATACCAGCTGTCCTGGAGCAGGAAAGAAAGCCCTTCTGTCCTGTGCACACGATTTCCTGTCACTGCCTTCAACTCACATCCAGTGTGGTGCAGTTACAAAACCCAAGGAGCTGTGTTCTTAAAGTTCAAAGTCAAGACAGATCTGGCACAACAGGAAACGGAGGATAAATTTAGTTAAGATCACAGCTCTCCCGGCAAAGGCATGACTACGACTGGCTGGTGATATGCATCCTGACACACAGATTCCTAGGTTGGAGAGTCACACCCAGATATCTGACTGCAGCCAAAAATGAGTTAGGCAGTGTCTGGGTCATTTCCACCACTCCCAGAAGGGGAAAGGTTAGAGTTGTCACCGCACACCATCTTTGGGTTTTCTCTGCCTCTAGAAATCCCCAGGGCTGGGGCAGCTCCCTGGGAGGGGCCAGCAGGCTGGACCAGGGTCATCTCTTGGCAGCCTCAGCGTTCTCACCCAGACGGTGTTGGGCACTCTGCTATGACACCCCTTCAGAGTCTGGTCTCTGGGCTGGGCTGGAGATCCTCTGGGACACCCCACCCCTCCGCAAAGCCTCCCTGCCTCTAGGGTCCTGAGAACACCCCTATTTGTCCAGGGAATCCAGGACAGGTCCAGGCGGCCCAATATCCTCACAAGGCTCATCTGTGGAAACAGGAGGATGCAGAACCTGGAGGAGATGCCCAGCGCCCTCCTGCTCATCCTCACTCTCCGGGAGCCCCGGGGTGCGGTGACAGGTTGGGGTGGCATGTCTCTGTCTCACTGCGGAAACGCAGCTCTAACACTGAAACCATACCCTATGGTTTCCTTCTCTCTCTCTCTCTCTCTCCCTCTCTCTCTCTTATAGTTTTAGTGTTTTTCAGAAGATAACACCAGGTCTCCTAACAACACTCAAGAGACCACCAGACCAGCCAGATCCAGAGGTGTGGGCAGGCCCAATGAGCAGCTGCGTGACCCAAAACTGACCTAGAGAGCACAGCAGAGCCAAGACGCATGGAACTAAAGTAACAGAGGTGATGCTGCTTCCCACGGAATGACTTCCTCAAAATTAACCAAAGCTCTGTATAGGATATACAATAGTAGAACAATCTCAGCAGTTATTCAATGCCTGGGAAACAAATAGTAAACTTAGAACAAATATCATAACCGTAAAACATTCAAAATGTTTATAAGACTTTGAAGGTCAAAATAAAACTTCTTCATTAATAGATGATGTCTTACGCACAAGTATATTTGTTTCTAGGACACTGGGGACAACCACAAAGCATACAAAGTAAGAATAAATCTGAACTGTTTAACCTTCCACCGTTCCCTTGAGTGCTAAACCCAGGCCCCCTTTGGCTACTTGCTGGGGTGTCTTTTCTTCTTTATTCTCAGTGTAAATATAACTGAGCAAACAGGGGTCCGTCCACGTGTCTCCTTGATGTATGACCCGACAATTAGTGTTGTAGGAAACAAGTTTTTATTTACAGGATTCCAAGCTCAGGGGTCCTCGGGGCACTCCTGCTCAGAGCCCTGTTCTCCCACGAGACTCAGCACTTCCCCTGCTCCCTACCAGGCTATAAGCCAAAACCATGCTCAGAAGTTCCCCATATCCTCATCTGTTCTTAGGCCGGCTGCACAAACAGGTCTCCATCCTCTCCGGAAGGTGCTCTTGTGGGTTTCAGAGTCGCCATCCTTTCGCAGCAGCTCTCTCTTTCAGGATCTGGAGGTGTGTTGTCCTCAGCCTCCAAGCAGTAGTTCAAGAAAACCTGTGCCCCTGTTATACTGGATCATGGTGGAGTCCAGGAAAATACAGGTCCCGTGAGAGTGGCTTTTCTGTACGTCCTTCAGAGAAGCAGAATTCTACATTCCTGGTCACAGTTCAGTTCCAACGCATCTCCCACAAATCGTGCCAGGTTAGGCAGGTCCCCACACAGCTCCATCAGCTCTCTCCTTGCACCCTTTCCTCAGCCTGTGTGGCTGCCTTCCTCACTACCCCAGGCCACGTGGTCGAACCCTGACTCCCGGCTGGCATGGCTTCTGCCTTACACACCAGCCCTCGTGGTTGCCTGCTTCTCAGTCAGTCCACCTTCGTTTTAACGCTGACCCGGAGCTTCCTACGTGACCTCACATCTGACCCCTCCTACAGTGTGCTACTTTTGCCAGTTCCCCCTGTATCTTTTACCTTCTCTAGGCTGCCATCTTTAGTCAGGGCAAGAGTCTCCAGTGACAGACATCCAGGGTTGGCCACCTCCCCTGGCTATGTCGCAAGTCACTGAATGCCCTGAAAGTCACACAGACCTTTTGTCTGGGGCAGCAGCACAGCTCTCAATTAGATATCAACTTCCCAGAGTTATGCAAAGTATCTCAAATGCTGTATGATCTCCTTTCCCCACCCCCAGCCATGGGCTGTAGGGCATTTCTCCTCTATTCTGGGGACCCCCACTTTGCACCCCATTTCAATTATACTTGCTCCCTGGGACACCAGAAGTTTCCCTTCTTCCACTCTCTCCTCATCACAGGCTAAGTGTACTGGAGCGCCACCCTCAGTGTCTTGGATGCTTGGGGATGCTTCGTACTACAGAAGGATATGAGTCATCTTCAAGCCACCCTTGGCTGCTGCCCGCTGCACTGCTCTCCCCTCATAATGGCCCTTCGCCTTTGGATGAGCCCCGCCTTCTGCTAACATGACAGTGGTCACGTGCCTGTTTGGGGAAGCTGCATAATGTAGGGGAGGAGAGCTATTTTGATTGACAGCCTCCGCTTGAGCACCTCTTTCCAGAAGGGCTTTTACGATCTCATCCCGGCCAGCAGAAGCGACAATATGAAGAGACCTACCAGCATCATCTTTATCATTCACTGGCACTCCAAGCTGCGGCAAGAATTCGACAGTTTCTCTATGTCCGGCTGAGCATGCCTAGTGCAATGCAGCTCTGCTGTCCTGGTCAGTTCTAGTAGCCAGGGATTTTTCAGCCAGGGTCTCTCCTTCAACTCCTCCAGCTTTCCACTGCAGGCCAGATTGAAGACCATAGGGTTAGACACAAACCCTTCCATCTCACTTTCCCAGGATCTCCGTGCAGCAGGACCCCTTAACCACTTCTTTTATACATCAGAGCCAAAGAGGAAGACACAAGGGGAGCTTACATGATATCCTTCAGTGACAAACTGGGGAGGTGGGAGAAGGCAAAACAGGGAAATTTCTGGCATTGGATAGAAAGTAAAAGGGAGAGACACATAACTTCTTTTACATCGGTGAGAACAGGACAGTTAACAATATTTATAGCACACAGAGATGGTATGCAGCGACAGAATAACAGTGAGAGGTACTGTCGTCTCTACTCTGGTGGGAGACTATGCCCTGAGGTGTCTGGAAACAGATTACTCTGATATTCCAAAGGTTATGTTATCATAGATGCAGAAAGACAACAGACAGGCTCAGTTAAGGTAAAGACTGACCTTTGTCAAGGAAGATACTGACCTAGGACATAACTACCTGCCATGACTCGACTTTAGTTAGGTAACTTCAGACCATCCTATGTGGTCACTTTATGTCTCTGCGTTTGTAAGAACGGACCTGCAGGCCTCCCCTGCTCTTCTCAGGGGCCCTTTTTTCATCCATACCCCGCAAACCCCACCCTATGTGGGGGCCAACTACAAGTGAGGGCTTATTGACTGCATAATAAACAGAAAAAATGAACTCTTATTGGTGAAATTATAAGTAGTCATCTTCTAAGCATTTTCTTCAAAACCTCCCCCATCTCTCACCCTTCCCCATTTCCCTCCCCCACCATTCCACCTCTCATGCCCCCCACCTCTCATCTCCCACAAAACTCCTTCCACAAGTAGAGATATTTGTCCCCTCACACACGCCCCTCTTCTCTCACCCCTGAGCCCACTCTTACTGGCCGAGTGGAGTTGAGCATGATTAATAAAAAAGTACTATTCCTGTACTACTCAACCTAAGAATAATGATGAGACAGTTAAAAATCACACAACTCACCTGACTAGGTGGCCCTAAATTACAAGTTACCCAAAATATGGGCATCCAATTCTAGCTTATTATAAATGGGGGGAAATTATTCATTAAATTCTAAATTAAGTCATTTTCTATGCCCTTTTAAAAGTAAGCATTTACTACCTAAACTTTAAGATGCTTAATATATGCATCTCTTCAAGCCAATTGACATGCTAAAATACAGAGTCACACAAAATTGGGTTGCAATTATTGGCTGTGTAAAATGATTCATGTTACAATTTCTCTCCCTAGGGTTTGTGACTCATTATGGCAATTAAAAATATAGATTTTATTTATATGCACACTGAGGCAACATGACATATACATAAATTAATGGATAATGCCACATTAAAATTTCTTACCTATACATAGCAACACCTTTATTCAAAAAGATCTATAAACCACAGACAAGATTTTACTTGGATCTATATGAAAATAATGGAGGGGGGAAAGAACTTTTCACTAATGAATTTTGCATATGTATACAAAATTGTCAGGGCAGTTTTTATTCCAGGAAACACCTATTATCTTCCAGAACACGGGCTCCTCTGCCGTTTCCTGTCCATGCACCCCCCCTCCCCTACCCCGAGCTCTCTCTCTGCAGTATGTGGGAGTACACAACTCACTCAGCCTGCCAACTTTCCAACCTGGTGGCCCCTTCCCACTCCTTAGCTTGGTCACCTTCCCTGCAGCATTTGTCCCTGCTAGTGAAACGTTCCTCCAGGGGATGTGGGACCCTCGCATTTTTTCTCTCTAGCCCTCCCCCTCCCACACAAGAACACCCTCATCACACCACGTTCCCCATAGCCCATCTCTGGTCTTTTCTTTCTCTCTGAACTTTAGTCATTATTCATGCCCATAGCTTCCAAATTTACCAAGCACCCCCCACCCCGCATCAAGACCACCCTCCTTGCCACCACCCCTCTCCCAGCCACCTTACACTTAGCATGGCCAAACTAAGTTCCTTATGTCCCCAGAAACTTTGAAGCTGTTTCTTCTTAGATCCCCCTTGCTAAGACACACTGAATCTGCCAACAGGATGGGTCTGCCACAGGCACACACACACTCATGGGTGCACACACAGATCCTCACACTCACGTGACAAAAACTGTCCAAAAGCGAGTTTACCAAACTGTTTGCATATATAAAGGACCAAAAAGTAAATATCTTAAGCTTTGCAAGCCATGTAGTATCTGTCCTGACTCAACTCCCCCCACCGAAGCTGAAAAATGGCCCTAAACGATATTTAAACAAATGAATGTGTATGTATTCCCACAGAACTGCCCAGGCTTAGAAAACCAGACAGCAGGCTAGATCTGACCAATGGCCCATCGTTTACTGAGCCATGCCCCTAAACACACCAAGAGATCACAGTGGTTATCTATGCCCGTTGGAATTCTAGTGGTTCTGATAATCTTTATATTGTCCTATATTTTCCAAGTGTGCTAGTATGAGTATGCACATCATGTTTACAATCAGAAAATGGATTTAAGCTGATGTCATCCTTAGTGGCCGATGCCTTGATCGGCTCTGTTGATTGAGGTTTACTGCCCAGTCGAGGAAAAGCTCCTTGTGGAACCAAACGCTGTTTTCAAGGAGCCCGGAAGCAAATGGCTCTTACTGGGCTTGTTCGAGGCTCCCACGGAAAGATTTTCACATACTTTACCTCTTGCCCTTAATCTGCGCAGGCTCTTGGGTGCATACGTACACACACAGTGATTTTCTTGAGGATATCGATGGAATTCTCTTTTCCAGTGCATTTTCCTCAAATGACTTCCTCATCTCATCAGCACTGTAGAAGTCAAAGAAAATACTTTTATTTCTTACACTACAGGCTCAACAGGAATGAAAAAAATGAGGCCAACTGCACTGTTGTGCCCTCTCCCTGTCTGCTGCAGTGCGCGCAGTAGCAATTAAAGCATTGGTTTATTTAATGCCCCCAAGACCCCAGGAGGGGGGCCCTGGTACGATCAGTAGTTGTGGGTGAGCACAGGAGGTGGCAGATGGGCAGGAACTCCCTGAGACCCCACCAGCAGGGACTGCGTGGGGTCCCGGCCCAGGCCACACTCCCTTCTGAAATGTCCTGTTCCTTCAGCACAACGTCACTGGTGGGGGAGGGGTGCTGCCCGCCCAAGTTGGCAGTCTGTCAGCTTGAAGACAGGCCAGTGGATCGCCCAGATGAACAAGGCCATGTCACAGAGGCTGTGCTGGTGTCCCAGGGTCACCCTAAAAAAGCACAACAAATACACTGAGTGCTCGGAGCGGGGCCTGGCACACAGTGAGTCGGCACTGAGACGCTCCTGGTTCTAACAGCGGCCAAGAGGAGCTCGAGTCAGTATTTTCCGTCCAGAGCCAAGAACAAGGCTGTGCTTTTGGCTGAATACCTCTTCCCACAGGGCCGAGCCCCCAAAACAGGGCATCTTTTTTCCGTTGTCAAGAGGAGCTAAGCTGCCCTAAATTCTCCCAAGCCGTGCCTCTATTCTCCTCAAATCATAATAGTTGGGAACCCTCATTTCTTTATGTCAGAAGGGAAAGGAAAGGGTAAGTCAGGATGGAAAGGGTAAGTTGGAAGGGTTAAAACTGTTTGTCATTTTCTAGGTCAGATGCATTTCACTCAGCGCCTTGCCAAACAGAAATTTAACTGCAAATTGTTTCAGGGGGAAATGTAATCCTAAGAAGATAAAATCAACAGGCCTCCTCACCAACCCACAGGGGTTGTTTGACAGGTTCACCATTGAGTCTAACCACGTGTTTTCTCGTGCGTGTGCATGTAAATAAACGCACACGTGCTATTGTGCAGCTCCCAGAAGCAGAGGCCTGTCCAGACAGTCAACGCAAAGCAGCTGGGCAGGGAGAGCAGGTGGTTAGAGAAGGAAGTGAAGGTCAGGAATCCTGCATCTCGAACTGAGTGACCTTCTCAGAGTAACTGCAATTTACAAAGCGCTTTTGCACAGAGGCTGACATACGGGGGAGGCACTGAGACCCACGGTCACTTGCCATGCTCACAATGGGGAGAGCGATGGAACAGGACACAGTCCTCTTTCCCCCCTGAGTCCTTCCCTCAGAGAAGGGCATCCTGGGGGCAGGTCCTGCAGGTCTCTGGGACACAGTCCCCTCTACCCATCAAGCTTGGGTTCCCTCATAGCACATGGGGACTCTGATAACAGAGCCTGGCCTGCAGGTTCTGCAGGGAGAGTGGAAGTCTGGTTTCAGCAGCCCCTGGGACAACAGGAATGGCCCAGGCCCTCACCTTGCAGCCTCACCCTCATTGACACTGCTGGGATTTTCCAGATCTTTCTTTTTTTCAGTAGAAGGAAAAAATGCAGCCTCGTTTTCCTGTGTTATTTTTTTGAAACTGAGCACAAGGTTTTTCAAATGCTAACTTAATTCGCAGACTACCTCAGGGAGCCCGTCATCCTCTCAGGGGGAAAGGACCCTCCTACCGCTCGGTGATGTGCAGGCCTTCAGCCCCTGCAGGAGAGAAGTACCCACAAGGAAGGGAGGCTCACAGGGCAGGAGAATCTGCTCGTGAGGCAAGAGCTCCCCCTGTCTTCTCTCAGTGAGACTCCAAGCAGCCAGCACTTCCCGAATGGCCTGCAAAGGAGGGTCGGTCAGGGAGGGAGGGAGCCCTCAGCTCCCCACACAGACCCTGGGTCGCGGTGCCGAGATCTCCGGAGCGTCAGCAGCAGGAAAGGATGAAGGCCTGGTGCACCTGCCAGGGGGACAGACGCATCAGGAGACACACCCATGCAGGAACTTAACATAAAATATGATGAGATGACATGAAACAACAAAATGGAAAAAGGAAAACAACAGAGCAAAATGTTGGCATTTATCAGGCTTCCTTGTGGCTCCGACTTTTCTTCCTCCTATGCTTATTGCCTCATAGGCACTCAGTCAAAAAACAAACAAACAAAACCCTCCAGTGTGAGGGACACTCCGGTGGGCTTCCTTTCAGCTACAAGGACAAAACACTTTAAGCAAAATTTTAGTTCATATCTAGAGTCCAAGAGTCCTAAAAAATGAACCTGGAGTCTTGACTCCATTTCCTGCTGCTTTTCTCCATGTAATTTTTTTTAATTCACTGAAGCTTTGCGGTTTATTTGCTCCTGACTTTTATCTGGCACGGGATAACAGCAGCGAGGGAAGCAGGATGCCTCCCATAAACCCGTGTCCAGCACCTTCCGGGTGTCCAGCATGGTGCTGACCTGGTGAGGGACCCAACACGCATGCACACACATACAGACATGTCTCAGGAAACTCACAGTCTATTCGATAAAGATAAATATGAAAAGTTAAATAACACAGAAGAAATATTACTTTCTTACCATGATATATTGATTGTCAAAAAAAAAAAAAAGATAATTATTTGGCCACTGAAGAGTCTGGGCCCAACACTGAAAAAGAGGAAAACCACCATCTAGGCCCCACTAGATAGCTCTAAGGGGAGGAGGGACCCCATGGACATAGACAAAGGAGCTGGCCCCAGAAAGGTGGACAGGAAAAAGAGGGGATACCCCCTATACCTGCCAACACTCAGCCGGTGCCCAGAGGGGGACAGGGTCACACAGGTGTAGATCTGGGGAGTCAGGACCTCCCATACTTAGGCAGACCCCATTCCCTGCATCAGACCTACCCTTGGGCTTCCCACACTTCACAATGAGCTGCGAATTCAGGGCATGGAGAGAGAAGAAAACCAGACAAAAACATTTCCCAGCTGCCCTTTGTTCTGCGCCCAGGACAGGGTGCAGCAAGCAACATTTAGACCTGACCATGCAGTGTCACCTCCAACCAGTGAGATGTTTCTCATCAAAGGGCCAAGCACTGTGGACCCCGCCCATCAGAGCCTCTCTTGAAAAACAGCAGAGGATGCTGGACCAGCCGGAGATCCTGCAGGAAGGAGGCCGGCTCTGCCCCATCTCTGATGCCTCTCGTCTGAGGCAATCCTCCATGTCCCCTCTCATCAGAACTGGGTTGTTGTTGTTTCATGAAAGAGAACAGAACAGGCACCATATGTAAATGTGGCAGAGTTATATGTACATGGTGGCAAAGTAAAATGTACCACTTTTGGTGAGGCATCAGAGAAATACGAAACATGGTGCTTTAGAGCAATGGCTCTCAGACCTGGCCACCTGAGAGAATCGCCAGGGCTTAGAGTTCCCAGGTGCAGATCTGTCTACACCAATGAATCCGCATCTCTGGAGGTGGGGCCCCAGCAGCCATACCTCCTTAGAGACACGCATACAGGTCTCAGAATGACTTAGTGAAGAACAGCACAGTGTGGACTCTCACTGGCCACCCACAGAAAGGACTCAGCACAAATAGTATGGTGGTTTGGGTCTGTCCTGGGGCCATGAGGTCCACTGGTCATTAGTTCCAAGGTCACAGGAGGGATGCTCCCTGGGAGGGAGGGCCTGGAGAGTATACAGGAGTTGCTGTCCCGAGCATGGGGCCAGGCGGGCCCCAGAACCCCAGTATGGCCGCCTGGGGACACAGGAACTGACTGGAAGCACCTGTGACTCTTGATAACACAGCTCACATCGGTCCAATCCAGTTCCAACGCGACCTTTTATGTTGTATATCTCCAGCTCTGTTCGTTTCGCTTTTCGAGTTAATTCACTTTACTGTATTTTACGTGACTATTGGTACATGACCAATGGGATATAAAAAATAAACAAGTCCTTCCATACAGGCCACTTGAGAGGCAAGCAGAGACCAAGGGAAACCATGGCCTTCTCCTGAGAAGGGACGCATGGCCCACCTGCAGGAGCCACAGCTGGTCTCCACAAGCAGCCACAGCTGTCCAGGGTTTGAAGATGCCCAGGGGTCTGCACCTCCCACCCCGGCCAGTGCTACTCTTGAGGTGAGGATGGAAGGCCGGCTGGGTGGCAGCGTGGGGTCCTGGAGAGAGGTGAGGATGGGGGCGGGACAAGCCCAGGGCTAAGTGGGTGAGGGATGGCTTGGCCTCATTCATGAGGTGGAGTTCGAAGATTCAGGGCTGACAGAGGCAGTAGCGCGGAGAAGCTTCCTTTCTAACAGGGTAGGCAAGGCCAATGGCCGAGAGAGTGAGGGAACAAGGAAGTGGGGGAGTCTGGACTAAGTTGCGGTTAAAAGCCGTCACTGGGTTAGGGCAAGGAGCGCCTGAGTGCAGAGGGCACGGGGAGATGCCCATCTCCACTGACACTCACTGGGTAACCTTGACCCAGTTACTTAACCCCCCTGTGCCTCAGTTTGTGCACAGGAAATGGGGACCATACCTGCGCCAAGGGGCAAGGAACCCACTAAGCACTTATCAACATCAGCCTCATCTCAGTGGTGCCACCTACAGGGTCTTGGCTACAGCCCCCAGTATTCCTTACCGGGCACACAGGGCTGAGGGAGCTAGAAGGGGCGGGAACCCAGGGCTGGGGTCTTGCCAAGTGAATCCAGTGAGAGAGAGTGCATGAGGGGCTTTAGCATGAAGGGCTGCAGGTATGGGAAGCATGGGCCATGTACCTGGATGAGGAGGCAGCAGGGGATAGGGAGGACAGAGCAGGAGGCCCAACAGCCTTAGGAGGGGTAAGTGAGAAAAGAGCGAAAACGGCCAGATGTGGAGGTTCGTGCATGTCCAGAACAGCCGCAGCACACTTCTCCAGGACCTGCCGTGAGGAGGGCTAGCTTCCTACAAACACCAGCCACGAAAGCCCAGTCCAACAGGCAAGCCCCATTTCCTGAGCCAAGTAGCAGTATCGTAACCGTTTAAACACGTCAGCACAGCTCACTCCTTGCGTCCAGCCGTTGCACTTTCTCGGGAACACTGAGATTTCCTGCAACCTCACGGGAACGCAGTGCTGTGAGGAGGGGCCCTCAGTGGGGTCCAGCAGCACCTGTTCAGAGGACCCTCAGAAACCTTCTGTGGAAGGACTGACTGAACGTGTGGTTGTACCCATGACACCTGCATTCACAACACTGTCAATTATTCTGAAACACACACTCTAAGGGGCCGTGCAGCCTGAGACACGTTCTGTCACTCAGTCACTGGTAAGAATTTTATAAACTTCCTTTTAAAGTCTACACGTAAGTTACATTTCAAGATACATTATGATTATCTGACAGCTTAAAATGTGTCTTTTTAAAGTGGTATCAATATAAATGTTGACCTAATAGTGATACAGAGGAAACATGTTTCACTGGGAAGTATAAGTACCTACTATCCTAGAATCGGTTTGTCAAAAACCGCAGACACCGAATCGTTTGTATGGTCTTCCTGAGTACTCATTAGCACGGCAAGGGAACAAAGCCTACGTTTCCATTCCGATCCTCCCGCACATAAGCTGGAACCTCAAGTAGGCTCTGAATTTACTGAACCAAGGGATGAAATAATTTTACATTGCTCTAATTTAGAAAATTCAAGAATGTTAAACTGTAGAAGCCACCCTTCCCCTTGAAAGTAAAGCTCACACTCAAACACGACCTGGTTTCCAAAGTTTATTAAAAATCAAAGAATAGAAAAACTTTACATAAAAATATGTCAATTTTAGCTTCCACATTGTTGTCCACACACAAAAAAAATTGAAACATGATATCTTTTTGTTTAACCTGTAGCGCGTGACCACAGTGGTAGCCAGGCCAATTCATTCCGTTCACCATGACGAGGGTGGAGCACGGCGCCTGTGCCTGTGCATCGAGCTTTAAAATGGGCACCCACGGGACACTCGCCGCTGTCCCCGCAGTGGTGTCCTTAATGTAGTGTAACAGTCAATATTGCTAATGCGTAGAGATTAGTACAGGCCTACATATCAGTTTTTATAAATATTTCTTTATCAATAGGTTCACAATTTAAATATCTTTAAATATTTTTGATAGCTTTCAGTCATTAAGAACTGCAGACAAAATGTGCTACTCTATTCTGGAATGCCTCCTAGAGAACCTGCAGTCGCAGCTGGCAGCTCTCAATGATAATGTGGGCCAGTCCTGCTTAAAAAAAATAAAATAAAATAAAATAAAAAATAAACAGACCATAGACATTTTAAAGCTTGTCCTTGCTGGGTGTCCATCACATTCAGATAGCCCTCTGCATATCAGTCGAGTGTCATGGTAATAAGTTCCTCGTCTCAACAATCTCCACTAGTGGACTTCAAAGGCCAACCACCTCCCTGTAGTGTTCAGCAGGGCCAATGCCCCCATGTTAGAAATGGGAGGTCAGATGACCTGTGAGATGCGGCTAACTCCCAGGACAACTGTGGTGCTCCAAAAACTGAGGGTTAGGCAGGATGGATATATTCTTGTTCAAAAAAAGGTAACAAAGACAGTGGTTGTCATGGCAGAATACACTTGCATAGTATACTATATGCTTCTCAAATCGGGCGCCAGCCGTTCCCTGGCCCCAACGCTGGGCTGTGCTCTCCTGCAGTACATTAGGAATACTCCCCATGGCGCACTGAGCAGCTCAAGTACTTTTCATATATTTGCTCTTAACAGAACGAATGCATACTGCTACACAGATTCCTCCATGGAATCAACATAATTCCTTTCTCCACGTTCCTAAAACTGGGCACCATTGTCCATAATGATCTTCACCAGACCCATCATTACAGGCTATGTTACTAAAACTGACTGAAGCATGTAGAAGTTCACATTTTTTTAAAGATTTTATAATGTGACAACCTCTTCTCCCCTTAGAAAGTTATACTTCTGGCACTTTAAATGCTGGATTTGTTGTCTAGTTTAAAAGAACCAAAAACCAAAACATTAAAACTCCATGGTCAGAGCGAGGCAACAGACAGGCCAGACGACAGGGCCAGCAGGCAGCTGGTCAGGAGACTTGGGGGCCAAACCCCTTCGGAAACCTGTTGGGGGCAACTTGGCTCCTTCATCACGAACTGAGAGGCCTCCCCTCTGACCCAAAGAATAAACATAAAAATAAACTCAAGCCCCTCACTCATGGTGTTTGCAACGGTGCTCATCAGACAACCAGCCGACTTGATGAACCCAACTTAGAAAATGCAACTTGGGAAAGGACCTAAGCTTGTTTAAAAAAATTCCCTCCTCCCTTAAATATAACTTACGTGAAAATATGAAATTAAATAAAAAATATCTGAGTTATTGCACAAATCATAAGTTTTCAATATTTACATAGAAAAACAGTTCTGAAATTTGAAACAAAATGTGAGGGCAGTAAAACAATGGCGACCTCCCATCCTGTCCACCGAGGAAGAACCGAGTAAGGGGTTGATCTCTGGCTCTGACGGACATGAAATGAAAACACCCAACCTCAAAGGAACAGACACAGCTACTGAGAAACGAACGCCAAAGCCGACTTCACCCCCTGCAGCTCCAGGTCCAGACCTGCTCCTGGAAGGGTCCTGGGAAGGCAGCAGACAGCGTCCACGTTGAATAAGGCTTCACAGATGAGCACAAGGAGCTGTTCTTTAAGATGGACGTGACCACCACACAAGGAACATGCAGAGTGATCAGCGGCGGGCGTTCGAGGGGCCCGGCTGATGTGCTAGATGCTGGTCTCAGTTCCCATCGGGCGCCGAGGCCACCCGGGTCAGTCCTGGAAGGGTAGGGGCCAGGAGGTGCCACCAGGAGCTATTATCTGCTGAGACTGACGGGTAGGCTGTCCCTCGTGTGAGTGTGTTTTTTCCTCCTCCAGCCGGTACGGTTATACTGGTGGTGTCCTCGGTTGCCCACAGGGGGCCGCACACCTCCACTGCCCACGGAGCTGTAGCTGCCACCTTGGCTGTGGTTGTGAGAGCCTTTCATGGCCAGCTTCATGCCACTATGCTGCTAAAGAGATAGAGAGAGACAGCAGCGATGAAGTGCGGCTTGGGGACAGCAGATGACCACAGCCATGGGAGACCTGCCCATCCCAGCTCCAGCAGGCTCAGTCTCAGGGCAGTGAGCCTAAGTGACCATGACCCGTGTGACCACCCTCCTACTGGAGAAAAGGCAGAAACTGGGGACAGCGAGAATGTCAAATGCTGCACACACGACTGAAACGCATCTGGTCACCACTGCATGTGCACATATTAAAGGCTCAATCTGATAGAAATCCAAATCTTACATTTCATAATAAGTATCACATTTGAGACAAAAAATACTATTCCCATCCACTGACCCATTCGAGGTAAGATCTGAGGACCTGTATCTAGCTATACACATTCATCTTCATATACTGATATCTAGAATCTCACTTCTAACTGGTTCTACCAACTCACAGAAACAATAAAGTCCCTCTCATTGTCTTGCCTCCAGTTCCAACCATGACATTCTGGGAACACATGTGTGACTCCTGCTTCTCAGTACAGTGCCATCTTCACACGCAGTAGCATGTGGTCAGGTTGCTCCTACACTGCAAAGCCCCATGCAAAGCAGACCAGGGGAAAACAGTTTCAGGAAGATTTCCAACCAAAACAAGCAGCAGAAGGGAATTGAGAAGGAAAGCCAAAATGCAATTAATGAAGGCTGCTTTTCCTTTTTGCAAAGTTATAGTTTTGGGCTGTTTCTAAGAGGTCAGCATGACACGCCTGGTAATACAATAAAATTTGCTAGCAAAACATGGTTAGATGAGCAACAGTGGAGCTGACTGGAGTGATGGAGACAGAGTGATTAGGTGTAGTACATACATCCCATCAGGGCCCAAGGGAACACTGGTCTTAATCACTGAACCTTGTTCCTAGTGGAAGATGCTGGTCGCAGGTCTTTTTAAATACCTGGGTGCTTCAAGGGCACAGGAACTTCATAATGGCCTATTTTCTTACCATGCAACAGTTTCTAATGTGTGGGATCTGGACTTAGATTAGCCACAGGAGAAGGAAAAAAACATTTGTAGGGACCCCTGGACCTAGAAAACAAATGAACTCTGGGCCCTGCCAGCCCACCTCGCCCTATGCCAGGGTGCCCGGCAAGGCACTGGAGAGGGAGTGACACTGTGGGAATGAAAACACCACAAGGGGCCACACCAAAATTTTTCTTGATTCTATTGTTTGCTTCTTGAAAACCAAAGTTTTTAGCACATAAATTAATAAACAGAAAAACAAAATAATCTTCATTTCGAACCTTATTTCAAACTTCAGTTTTATGCTAACAAGCTCAGTAAAGAAATTAAGAGAAATATATGAGAGGAATTAAATTCTATTATATTTTTAAATAATTTCTTACCACTTTTAAAGTCTTGTTAGTTACAAGGGAAAGCATGAAGCTGAATGATCAGAAAACAAGTTCCCTTTTAAAAAGTCTGTGAAAGGCTCTTTGGTGAAGAAAGCACTGCCTACATGAACTGCTTTGGTAGGTGCCAGGGGCCTGAGTTGGGTGGGAGACCTACCTTATGATAGAGGTGAGGGCTGGAGAGCGGGTTGGGAGACGCAGATTGAATGGCCGGGGAAGACATGTGGTGCACAGCCTTCAGTGCTGGAGTTCCTTCAACACCAACTTGTCTGCAAGGAACAGGGGCCACCCCCAGGGTCGGCGGAGGTATAGTAAACCTGGTCTAGAGACAGAACCACCAGAGACATCCATAAGGTACAGATCCAACACAGGTCAACCATCCCAATTCCAGGGCTGAGCACCAAGAAGGTTGCCATCTGCAAAAGAGCTCATGAATCCAGTTTGTGTTTGACTATAGCCTCAAAAAACATTTCATGTTCTGAAACAGCAATCACAATAGGGGACCCAGGTCAGAAAGTTTCAATATTCATTAAGGCCAAACAAGACCAAACAACAATTTAAAAAAAAAACAAAACTGAAGTCATAGAGTAACTGTCCCTCAAATACCTGGAGGATCCACAGCAGTGACGGCCTGCAGGTGTGCACAAGGCAAGGCAGTCCCTGTCCCTCTTCCACAGTCTGCCTACATCTCATCCCGTCACAACACAGGATGCTGGGTGAACCCCTGTCCTCAGACCTTCGAAAACCGCACTGTTCACATCTGTAGTCTTTTGCCCCACAGACCTCTGGAGAGTGATGGTGGCCCTCCTTGGACATCATCTATGTCATTTTACACTCAAATTATAACCACGTTGTGGAGGCTGGCTTTGCTTTGTAAAGTAAATTAATGTGATGGGTTTTATACCAATATATGTGGTATGTCTGGAAAAAGTCCAACCATTGTTAATGTAAGAAAAACGTCCTGCACGACATCAATGTAACCTGGCAGCCAAGGACAGTGGGCTGGAATGCGCATGTGTGAACAATGATGACTTCACTGTACTAGTCAGTGGGGGTGGTAGATGCCACTGAGTGAGCATGTGTACTGTGTGGCCGTCACATTCAAAGTGACTGAGCAAGTAGGGCAATATATCTGCCTCAAATTCGGTGTTAAGCTTGAACATTCCTCCGCAGACACTATTCAGATTCAGGAAGCCGCAGCTATGGGCAACTGTTGATTGGCAACTTCACCACGACAATGCACCTGCTTACACATCACATCTCATGCAGAGTTTTTTGGTGGAACATTAAATCACCCACATGACTCAGCCACTCTACAACCCAGATTTGGCTCCCTGAGACTTCTGACTTTTCTGAAAACTAAAATCACCTTTAAAAGGGAAGGGATTTCAGACTGCCAATGATATTCAGGAAAATACAATGGGGTAGCCGATGGCGATAGAGAACTGTCTGAGGTCCCAAGGTGTTTACTTTGAAGGGGACTGAGGCGTCTTTGTCCTATGTACAATGTTTCTTGTCTCTTTTATCTTCTTCAGTAAATGCCTCTTTTTCATAATACATGGCTGGATACTTTCTGGACATGCCTCATATATTCAATTGCTGTATAATTGGGAAGTAGGTACAAAATTTAATATTTCTGAAATTGTCTTTTAGACTTCTAATTTTGTCTAAATTTTAAAAAAAGACAACATACTGAATAGAAAAAGCCCTATAAATACTGCCTCTATGAAAAGTGAAAACAATATGAAAAAGTCAAAGTTTATATTAACTTTACAAGTATGTAAACGCCGTCATTCTGAGAGGAAACAGGGACACACGTCCATTTCTGCCTTGGCACAGCATCACAGTCCCTCTTTCCAACCCAACCCCAGGACAGCAGTCTCACACCACACAGTGGCGTAATTTGCAGAGTGACAGTCAATTTGGACCTTGTCAAAAGCCATTTCAGTGTTTAAGAACGAGTCCCCTCACTGCAAACACTGAGCATGGTGGACGCTGATAACACTGTCTTTTAAAGAATGACAGGACATGCTAACAGATCCACAAAAGATGAGAATTTCCTACAAGGCAGAAATGTATCTTCCAAAGACTTTTACAGTTTTCCTAAATCAAAGGTGTCAGCCACTCCTACATGCTTCCCAGGGGCCCATCACAGGATGGGCACCAGCGGCCACATACCTGAGTGTTAGTTGTCATGACCAATGTTCTGGAAGTGGTGGACTGAGGTTTGCCACTCGGGATGGGCAAGGCGGTGGGCAAGCTGGCCAGAAGAGGAGTGGGCGCTTGCAGACTGAACTGGTAAACGCTGGGTGTCGTGCAGGGTGGCGTGTCGGAATCCTGAAAGCAGGAAGAACAGGGGGTGCTGTACAAGGAGGTGCATGGCTCTTAAAGTCAGAAGAGAAAGGCCTGCGGCACACTCAGTATGCAAGGTCACTAGAATCCATCCATCACTGCTGCTCAACTACAGGCAGCCCAAAGCTGCTCATGTTTCCTTCATTTCAAACCGAAGAAAAACGGAAAGGAAATACAGAAAATACAGAAGGGACACCTAGACTTAAATGTTTTATTTCCAAATAAGGTTTTTAAAAACTATTAAAGGAAGTCTACTGTTATTCCACTGTCAATGGCATTAGTGTTCACAAGAGGCCACTTGGGCCACTGAGACTGGGGCTCACAGCAGAGTGGGGACTACCTGGCATGCTTGGGGTGGTATCACACACACAGAGTGATGAAAAATCCCTGCTATAGACGTTTTCTACAAATACAGACCACCCAGCAGGTATACTCACAATGTCACTTCCAGAAAGCGAAGACACTGACGACGCAGAGGAGCCCGAGGAGAGAAGCTGGGGGCTAGGCAGAGACAAGGTCAGGCGCTGGCTATAGGGCGGCTCCGGGTCTCGGCACTGGGGCTGCTCCCCATCACATGTGCTTATTCGCTCTTTTATCTTAATCCTATTGTCTGTGGAGAGAAAAACACAGCCTGGGTGAGTCACTTTCCAGGAGCGCAGATATGAGGGTCCAATGGGACAGCCACCAGCCACAGGTGTGACTGAGCCTTGAAATGATGCTAATGAGAGTGACAAATTTCTAATTTTATTTAATTTTAGTTAAATTTTTTAAATTATTGGTTTCGATTATTGGAAAACACTTAAATATATCTGAAACAAGTAACATGTGTAAATAGTTTTCAAATGCACATTATAAAAAATCTAATTTACAGATCAAATATTTTTGGTGGAAATTAAACATCCTAACTGGAATGTGCTACCAGTATAAATACGCACTGGATTTCAGATCTCATACAAAAGAAGGCTGCAAAATAAGATGTCTGTCCAGAAAGTATCCAGCCAGGTACTATGAGAGAGAGAGACATTTATTGAAAAAGACACAGGAAACATTGTACATAGGACAATAACACCTCAGTTCCCTCCAAAGTAGGCACCTTGGGACCTCACACAGTTCTCCCAGTTGCCATCAGCTGCCCCTGTCATATTTCCCTGAATCTCATGGATGGTCTGAAATCTCTGCCCTTTCAAAGGTGGTTTTAGTTTTGGGAAAAGCCAGAAGTCACAGGGTGCCAAATCTGGGCTGCAGGGGGGCTGAGTCACCTGGGTGATTTGATGTTTTGCCAAAACACTCTGCACAAGACGTGATGCGTGAGCCAGTGCACTGTCGTGAGGAAGCTGCCATTCACCAGTTGCCCATAGCTGCAGCCTTCTGAATCATCCAAATAATTTCCGTAGAGGAATGTTCAAGCTTAACGCAGAATTTGAGGCAGATACATTGCTCTACTGGCTCAGTCTTTTTGAATGCAATAGCCACACAGTACACATGCTCACTGAATGGCATATACCGCCCCCGCTGACTAGCACAGTGCAGTCGTCATTGGTCACCTATGTGCATTCCAGTCCACTCTCCTTGGCTGCCAGGTTATATGAATGTCACGCAAACTGTTCTCATTATATTAACAATGGCTGGACTTTTTCTGGACAGATCTCATATCTCAATGACTTTTTATATTGATTACATCTTGAATGTTAATATTTTGGACAATATATTGAATAAATCACATTATCAAAATTAATTTCACCTGTTTCTTTTCATATTTTTAAGGCAGTTACTAGAAACTTTAAAATTCCATGTGGTATACCTTATATTTCTATTAGATAGTGCTGGTCTAAGTCTTACGGTTTTAAATTAAACTCATAGAAAAACTAGGTATTTTTCTTAGTTTGAACAATTTCCCATAAAGGACAAAGAGATACTTCTGCATGAGTGGTCAGAGGATGAAGGATAACGCAAGTGAAGTGATCTCTCACCGAGGTCGGGCGCTGGGTGGACCTTGCTGCCCCATTTCTCCTTGATCCACCTCCGGTAGTCAATCACTTCCTGAGTTACTTTGACGATTCTTCCTAAAGTACTACAAAAGGACAAGGAGGGAAATCGACACGGTACAGCAGGACTGTGAAGCCCACAAACCCTCTCTAGTAGCTACTTTATAGTTTTAACAATATATTGTTTTACTAAGTGAAATACAGAAAAAAACTAAAATAATTTTACAGAATATATGACTTCTGATGTTCAAGCCCAAACATACTCTGATATCACAGTATAGTAAAAGTAGATTTTTATGTAGAAGTCCTTGAACTTAAATTGATCTGTTTAAATCAGCTGCCTGCACAGGGAAGTCCACCCTCCCAACCAACATCATAAATGTCTGAAATTCCCACTTCCCCCTTCACATCAAGAACAGAGAGACAGTGCACCCACCGTGGGACCCAAAGCGCTGCCTGAAAACAATGAGTGGACTGAGGCCACGAAACCCATGACAGCTCTACCTCCACCATGCCAGGCCTCCAAACCTACTTATTCTATAACCTGCCCAAGGAACAGAGACAACAGCACTGTTTCAACTACCACTTACGACAATCATACTATTCTTCATCCACTCTGCTCTCGCCTCCCTCTCTCCATCCCCCAATCCTACCACCTCCACAACAGCATTCAGGCAGTTACTAGAAACTTTAAAATTTCTTTTGGCACACACATTGTATTTCTTCTAGATAACACTGGCCTAACAGTTTTAAATTAAACTTATAGAAAAACTAGGTATTTTTCTTAGTTTGAACAAGTTCTCATGAAGGGACAAAGAGATTCTCCTGAATGAGTGGTCAGGAGGTGAAAGATAACGCATAGGAATTAATCTCTCACCAAGGCTGAGCACCAGGTGGGCTCTGCTGCCCCATTTCTGGGATCAGAAATAAATATTTCTCACTAGCAATGAAAGTGTACACTGCAGGTGTTCCAGAATGGAGACTGTTGGACGACTGGGCCTAAGAGAAAAGGGGCAGGGCCTGCGGACTCGAATACACATTAATGTAGAGCTGGCTATCCATATTTTAAAGACTGCCTTGAGAAAAAGCATCATTCCAAAGTTCCAAAGTTTTATATTTATTTTGTTTTATTTTTTTATCCTCACCTGAGGATATTTTTTCATTGATTTTAGAGAGGCAGGAAGGGGGAGAGGAAGTGGGGAGAGGGAGAGAAAGAGAGAGAGAAACACTGATATGAGAGAGAAACATCAATTGGTTGCCTCCCGTACATATCCTGACCGGGGATCAAACCTGAACCTAGGTATGTGCTCTGACCGGGAAACAAACCCACAACCTTTCGGTATATGGGATGACACTGCGACCACCTGTGCCACACTGGTCGGGGCATGTTCCATAAAGTTTTAAAAGCCAGGAATCGCCTCCCCCAAACAAATATTCTGAAGAAAGAAATACTAACTCCTCAAATAAGAAATTTTCAACTTTTAACCTTGGAATGAATCAAATATGGCCACCCCAAATTCCTAAAAGGTCTTCCTTTACTGACATTTTCAAGTTTTACTAAAATCTGATGGCATATCCATTAGTAAATTTCATGAAAGCAAATGACCGAGGCAAGGAGTGCCAGCTTTTGCAGAGGCTAATGAGGATACAACTACTATGCCCCTGGAGCCCAACAAAGGTGTTGACTGACTTCTGTTACCTTTCAGAATCTCTGTTCGGATAGGACCTCGCAAGTGGCGACACAGCATGACTGAGAACAATATAGGCGTAGTCAAAAACCTGCTTCACCTGCATGGCCCCATACGAGCTTCGGCCAACATCATTTCCTGAAACAGAAAGGCAGCTGTAAAATTCTACCGAACATTTGAGCCATCAGATGTTTCTGATCTTCTCATATGAGTTATTCTGAAGTGGGCCCTCACCACTCAAACACGTCCAGACCCCAACAGCAAAGCCGAATCAGGCATCTGCAAACACACGTTAGCTAATTGTCATGTGCCTCCTACACTGTTCACAGGCTGAGGGGTCTGACCTGCATCACCAGATCAGGGTCGACCTCCATGAAGAGAGATGTCATTCACAGAGACAGAGTGACAGTTGAGGAAAGAGTCAAGTAACTCCCCAGGTGGCTAAAAAACACAAGGAAGTCAAAGCGGCAACCTGAATCTGGCTGCCATCACGCTGACTGGGAGTTCACTGTAGCAGGCAGTTAGCCTGAGCACACCACAGTTCGGTCAGCACCAATGGGACCTGCAGAGCAAATCCTCTACAATAGAATGTACCAGGTCTCAACTCTAGGTTTGGGTAGCAAATGAAATGAAGCTGCCACTGAAGTCACGAAGCAAGTCACAGTTAAGAAGCTTAACTTTAATTTTAATTTACATGAAACTTCTTCACAAGTTAGGTAAATAAAGTTTGTTTTTTTTTAGAAGCTGTACTCTAAGTATTGGAATATTCTTTTCCAAATTTAATTACATAATATAATCCAGTGATAGGGTGGGGTTTTTGTTTTTCAAGTACATTTCAGCAAACACTGAAGACAATAGAAACGTCTCCAATTTAACTTATTACCACAAACAACAGATGATGAAAACCTGCCATACCACGCTGCTCGGAAAACTGCTGCTGGAAAGGCATGGTATAAATCATGTCATTTACAAACAACAACAGAAAAGAACAGTCAGGATGTTTCCTTTGGGAAAAAAAATTAAGAAATAAAGTTCATACCCCAAAAGCCATAAAATGAAAATCATTAAATATGAGGATATTAAATATATAGAGAAATTTAAAAATACCAAATCCAGATGCAAATGAAAAACTGAGAAGAAAAAAAGTCTAGCATATACAACAACAAAAAAAAGCCTTTCCTAACATACACGGGTCTCACAAAATCAATAAGGGAACAGTACAGAAGACAAATGGACAAAGCACATAAACTCACACAAAAAGAAATACAAAGGGGCTGTGTACCTGGAGCTGACATCTCCACCACCTTTTCTGTCACCTGTCCGTCACTGACTTTATCACCAACAGTAAGAACAGTGTCTCACCTAATAGATGCTTAATAAACATTTGTGGAATTGATAAATAACAATGTGTTTAACCTCACTATCATTAAAGAAATGTCAATTATGTAAAATAAAATTTATATTATATGGTTTTATCAGATTGGTAAAGACTTAAAAGACTGTCACCAAAGGTTGGGAACATGAGCACCCTTAAATACACCAAAGGAATAAAACTGGAAAACTGGAGATCTGCCCTTGTTCTGGGACAGACCCTACACACATAAAAAAGGGGTCTCGGATATTCTTCTAAGTAAAAAACAAGTTGCAAATCTATTTGTATTATCTGATGCCTTTTATTAATTAATAAGGCTACAATAATGAATGCTAATATTCATGTAGGAAAAAATAGGAGGGGATTATGGCATACCTCACCTTTCTCTGTTACATACTCCTGGGAATTAAGTGGTTTATGATGCATATGTAATAGCTTTATAATTAAAAAATAAACATTTTTTTCTTAATTCTCACCATCTACATTTTTCTGATTGACTAAAGAATACAAAATTGCAACTTTGCAATAAGTTATTGGAAGCATTAAATATGGAATTATACATTGTAACTATTAATTGTTAGGATACTAGGAATCTGCATCAAATCCAATGAACTGCCCTTGGCTCACAGGGCCCGAGGACATACCACCACCACCACCACCACCACCACCACACCAGCGCACCAGAGAAGGGATGCTCCCCCATCGCTTGAGGCGAGTGCAGAGTGAGGTGCCCTTACCAGGCAGCAGGGGGTCCTCGATGCACAGCATCGACGGTCTGTACCCGCTGGTCATGGCTTTCATGATCTCTTCTTTGGCAATATAGGCACCTCCTTCTTTTATTCTAATACCAGTTTTCAAGTAATTAAAATTTCTTCCATAGAGTTCAAAAAATTCTACAAGAAGCATTCCAAGGTTCTCATCAGCTCTCCGGGCATCAATTCTTGGATGCAACTGTAAAAGCAATGGAGTCAAGTCATTTCTAAAGAAGACTGCACGTGATGAAGTCTACTACCTTGTGGTCTCTTCCAGCACTCGCTCACGCACCATCAGTGGGACGGTCAGAGCAACTGTGAGGAGGCTCCAACAGAGCCTGGAGAGCCATTCTCAATAAAGAGAGTTCAAAGGAAATAAAACCTTCTACCTGAATATCTTTATCACACTTTAATTCTCTGAAATTGGTAATCCTTACAGGATAGGTCTGATTAATCACAAGTTCCTAACTACTGTTAGGAAAGTGTGCCATCACCTAACTATTTAGTCAGGGACACTGACCTCTTTTCCCTTAGAATGTCAAAAAAATGATAACAGCTAACACAATGACAGCCATCTGGTATGAATGAATCAAAATTATACCCTTTTTTTTGTCAGACTGGCCAAAAATATATTTCTTGGAGTGCTGTAGAGTTTTAATAATTAGTTTATGTTTTCCAGGAGATAGGAAAGCTTGAAAATCACTGATCTAGGTGGCAGAAGTAATTGTACAGACTCTAATCTTAATTCCATTGTTTCAAAATACGATCAGCAGGGGGCAGTATTAGATTGAACAGTATCACAGAAAACCAGAATGCGAAAGGATTAATTTTAACTGTGTATAAGAATTAGTACTGTATCATAATATTTATAGCAAACTTACATCCCTGCTTGTCACAGAGATTAGTATCAGCCTCGGTTCAACACCACAATTTCTTTAAGCAGGCAATGGACTTCTTCTGAACTGAAACCACTGCCTACCACCTAAACCACCCTCCTCAGTCACTGATGTAAGACTAAAACCTAAGCAACGCAGACCCGTGCTGCCCATGAGGACAGCCATGAGCCACACGTGGCTATTCATATTTAAATAAAGGCAAATTAATTAAAAATTTTGTTTGTCGGTGTTGCTAGCCACATTACAAGTGCTCAATAGGCATCTGTGGCCCACTGGCCCATGGCTACCTTGCTGGACTGTACAGAGAATACTGCCAGCTGCATAGAGTTACACTGGGCAGCACATGAAAGTAAAAGTCCCGATAGAAGCACAATTTACAACACGGAGCTCCATGAGGAAATCCTAGAAGTATTTTTAGGGTTCAGAACTTTGACTTCTAGGTACTTGCATGTTCCAAAAGCACAGATGTACCATTATTTTTAGCTTATCTTACTCCCTTCCTTATTCCTTGCCTTCTAGTCAAAATCAAATACCTGAGAACTAGCCAAGGCAAGGTCGGTTCTTCTTACCTCAATTAGCCATGAAATGTACTCAGGAGCTACAACAGTCACAGCTCTGAGGCAGAAGGGGCAAGGCACAAAAGGATGTGGACATGACAACGGCAATCCCACCCCTGCTAGGCAGGGCTCCTGGGGTGACAGGGGCGCGGGGAGGATCCCATGGGTAGTTCAACAGGACGCACTTAGCCCAGAGCAATAAGAGTTAAGAATAAATAGTTCTTATCAGGAATACACAAGGAAGTTAAATGAAGAGAAGGTTATGTTTAATTCAAAATCATGTCCAAAAACTAGGGAATCACAGCTACAAGGGCGGCAGCATGGAGGTGGGAGTAGAAAACAAAGCAACAGGATTAAAATTGTAAGAAAACAAATGGAATTCCATCTTCACTATTCTTAAAGCATCTCTGTAAAGACAGGCCAAGGAAGTCGAAATAACTGAAAACAGTGTAACCAGGAGCTGTGCTGACTACTAGCAGTATGCCTGATAATGAGAAAAGGACCAAATTCTGGACATAAAACCCCCATTAAGCCCAATCCCAAATAAAAAATTAACAATAAACCTGGAGGAAAAGTGTTGGGCAGCTAAAATGTAGAGGCAAGATCCTGTAAAGAACAGAATCCTTCGTTCAAAAAAATATAAATAATGTTTCAATTAAAGACTTTTTTGAGTATAATTTATCAGTACATCACAGCATTTAGCACTTAGGTAGGTTTTCTATTGACAGATTTTTTCCATGGTACTCAACAAAATAAGGGCAATATATAATTCAAGACAAAATACAGAAGTTCTGTCAATCTGAAAAAAAGGCTGTTTTCAATATTTTTTACCATATATGGTATTAAACTTTTTTCTTTCTTTTTTTTAAGATTTTTATTTTTAGAGAGAGGAGAAGGGAGGGAGAAAGATAAGGAGAGACACATCGATGTTTGCGACAGATACATCAATTGATTGCCTCTCACAGGCCCCCCAACTGGGAACCTGGCCCACAACCCAGCCATGTGCCCCTATGTGACTGGGAAACAAACCGACGACCTTTCAGTTCGCAGGCCAGGTTCACTGAGCCACATCAGCCAGGGTTCAAACTTTTTCTGAGATAGATTTTTCAGTACAGTCAGGCACCAAGAAAAATGTTTTTTAATTGTGTATCGAGGTATGAAAGTTTTACTGTCTTTCAAGATATTAAAATTTAGATTAACAAACACTTAACTGGCAACCAGATAAGCCCTCCCTCCTCTAACAGTTAAATCAGCTACAAAATAAGCTATAAAGGAATAATAAAAAAGAAGTATTAATCAAAATAGGGTTTTATTATGAGAACTAGAAACCAATCTCTCCTAAACCAAAACAGAACAGTGAAGGGAGAGAAGGAGTGCCTGGATCCACACAGCAACTGGTCAGAACACCGAGGAAGAATCTACTCCTACATGACTCTCACTATACGTGTTTCGGAGAGAAAGCACACTCACCTGTAGAAAGCTAATGGCCATTAAAATTAGGCTGTACGAGCTAATGCCACCGGTAAAAACTTCATTCAGGTCCCTCTGCAGGAGGAACTGTTTCAATACTAAAATCAAGTAAGGCAGCAATGAATATTTCTGTAAATTTCAAAAGAAAAATATTTACTGGTTAGTTCATATACCTTTGAAGACTTCTTACAGAGCAATTTCACATGGTAGAAAGGAAAGCCTCCTTCATCCTCCTGCCCCTTAGAAACCTCTAGGCTAACCATCCTCAAACTGGAGGGCCAGAGAGTGTATTATATGAGGGGTTCCTTAAGGTCCCATTGGGGAGTCCCTCATAATTGAGATTAGGCGGCGGGGAACTCTGCACGAAGAGAAACTCGGAGAATGAGCGAGCACATTCCTTCAAATACTTCCCATGGCTTGCTGGACGCCAGGTGGAGGGCTATGCAGGTAAAGGAGGGGGATGCGGCAGTGAGAGGGGGAAGGTGCTGGAACCAACACAAGCACCTTCAAGACTCAGAGGCACCCAGACAAAAGCAAGAGGGGCTGGAGGGGGGACAGCTCATGAAGTAGGGGACAACAGTAGGATGAGTGGCTGGTCCTCCTGTGGGGAGAGCAGGGTGAAGATAACAAGGAAATGCAGAGGCTGGAGAAGGGGTGGGGACAGCGGAAACTTCTGTTGTTTTCAAGTCTGCTGAAGTAGAAATGAGCCTTCAAACAGGACATGATGCAGAAAAAGGGGAAACAAAAGGAGCAAGGTCCCTGAAACTGTGGGAAGAGGCAGTACCCAGACTACAGGTGCTGAGTGGCCTCTATCAAGGATGTCACCATTTCCACTGTAACAGGAGGAAAGACCATCTGTTTAGCTGGACCAGGCACCTGGTCAGAGTCCAAAACCAGTCCCCTCAATAAACAAGTCTGCTCTGCCGTCCTCAGGCTCAAGACCAAGCAAGCAAATGGAAAGTGCGCCAGGATGCACTCGCTGTCCAGTGCACCCTGGACTCACTTGCCAATCAGGCACGCAAAGCTGCAAGAATGGTCATTTCGTAATAGCCTGAAAGAACATTTCACAAAGCTCTCTCAAAGAACACTCAACTTTATGAAATGGTTAGCCAAGGAAAGTAAATCCGAAGAACAGCTAAGTAGTTTCAAAGTTATTATGCGATATTCTTTCCCTAGAAATAATACTGTGGGATCAGTAATTCAACTGCACAGTCTCTATTATAATAGACAGTTTCAAATTTTTAACATTTATAAGAGAAACAATACCCAATATAACATCTTAAGTAAGTCCCTGATTTTTATTGCGCTAACTTGCTGATAGCAGCACCTTCATGTAATTCTTGATGAACTCCGCTGCCCGGACCCCAGTCTCCATGTTGAAGCTGATGTCGACTTTAACCTCAGTCTCCTGGTCTGTGAGTTTTATTATTGGTACCTGCAAAAATTTAATTTGAAAAATCGTGCTTCAATACGCAGCAGTCTCCATGGTCAGGCATCAAAATATTCCAAAGTTGTACAGAAATGCTTTTTAAATATTATTCACAAAGTGGGCTTCAGAGTTATGACGCTAAGATTTTAAAGATCAAAAGAAAAAGGACTTTGCCAGGGTTAATCTCATTAGTCCCTGGAACCCAAGACTACCACCCTCAGTCCCACCAGCAGCTCTGCCCAGCCTCGCTGGCATGACTCAGCACCTTGCCAGTGGCAGAGCATCAATCACAGGCACCGTATGTTTCTGCCAAAGGGGTGGGGGCAAAAGGGAACAGGTGCCTGAGGGAAAGAGAGAGTGGTAGAAGGCCCAGACTCTACACGCCTGCCTACCACAAGGAGAAGCAAGCTAAGTCCTGGTTCCACCACGAGGGCCTGGTAACAGGGAGGAACTCCTGCTCCCCCAAATATGCTTGTTAGAGTTTCCAAAAACATTCCAACTAACTTCAAAGCCATTTTTAAAATTATAATGTGTACTGATGTTGTTTCTCCAATTTTACTTTGGGTTTCAATCTTCCAAACAAACTAAAAAAAAAGTTTTTTTTTTTCTAAAAATCAGAGACTAAAAGGCCATTTTGGAAATACTCATCAACTAAAATTATCACCAAAAGGCATTCAAAACTGGCCTCATCAAAGATGACCAAGCAACTGTTTAGATCATCACCCCCCCAAAAAAAATTGTTCTTCCAGAATAAAAGGTAATGTTTTGTTTATTCGGCCTCTAAAGAATAAAAAGGAAGTTCCCTTCACCAAAACAATCAGGGTCTTGTTAAAGGTTTAAAATGTCTAGAAGTCAATACAGAAACACTTTTCAGCACACAAGCTGATCTAAAATGTTCACCTGGGCCAACTGCCAAGGACACCCAAGTGAGAATGGACCTCTGGCAACAAAGGAAAAGACATGACTGTTGAACCCACTCTGGGCTAATAACCTAACCTCTCTATGCCTCAGTTTCCCCACCTGTAGAAATGTGAAAGATAATAGTTTCTGCCAATAAGATTGGCTTGGAGGATTAGCTAAGATAACACCTGTAAGTGGTTTTAAAAATGACCAAAACTAATCCATGGTGCTAGAAGGCAGGTGAGCAAATGGTTCCACTACATGAGCAAGATGAAGCTCCCCTCTTCATTTGTGACAATCTTTGTACAACTAAAACAATTTAATCTCGCTTTATTTAGGTTGAAACAAAATTTAAAAGTGAAACGTTAGCCTGTAGTACAGGTGAGCTAATAACTATTACACAACAGGCAAGTAACTTACAGTTCCTGCACTGTTTCTAATCCTAGACTTAGAGTAACCTTAACCAGTACACTGCAAAATCAGTCCCATCTTCCAATTTCTCCCCAATAAGAGGTTTTTCATAAATCTGTATTTTTAGAACAATGAAAGGAACAGATAAGTTTGTCTTTCTAAAGTATAACTTGGCAAATAGTCATCTTTTTCTATGTAATAAAAGCCATGGTTTAGTCATTCAGTTAGACTCCAGAAAGGGTAGCAAGTGAACATGTCTCATTTCAGATACTAACATCCTTTCCTTACACACTCTAACAGAGGTCAACAGTAATGTACTCCAGTGCTGAGAACAGTTGGATGCTCTTACAACTTGCAGTTCAGACTGTCGTTGAATATGGCGATCCCAACTACAGGAAAACAACACCGAAGCACATTTATACCAGATACAGAGAAGTCTTCAGAAACGTAACCAATGCCTGCTGTAGACAACCTCAGTGAATCACAGAGGCACCAGGACAGGCCCGTACTTACTGTAGCTTTGTCCAGGACTTTGATGGAACCTGGCTCAGCCACATTGTGCTTCCTCAGGGCCTGCTCCAACAACTGGAGAGGAGGACGCTCCCACTTTCCAAAGACCACTAAGTCGATGTCACTGGACAAAAGAAAAGTGGCTGTGAACCACTCACCTCGCTACAGAAACATAGGCATCTGGGGTGGACTGGTGTCACAGTGCACCCACTCCCATCTCCTTCAGGGGTCATATGTAACCACATTATGCATATCTCTCTTGCGGAGAGGAAATGCAGCTTATGAAGTATTTGTAACATAAAGACTGAAAGCAAAAAGGCTGACAGTCTCCCAACATTACTACGTAATAAGGGACTGAAATAAAGCATTTGCCCCTCTTGAGGTTTCGGTGTCCTTACTCCTGTGCTGTCTACACCGGATCACTCTTGCTGACCCAGGAATCCTGGACATCTCGAACCTGTTCAGTTCCCCTCCGGCCCTGCCAACACCAACCCTGAGATTGTAGCCTGAGATTATAGCCTCTTTAGTCTCCAAATGCTAACAATGGGTTAACAAAACACAGAGACTTTTAATGAAACAATGTACATAAAATTGATTTGTATATTAAAAGAGTTCTTGACAGAGAAACACTGGAGAATGACTTTAGGACGCAAAGGTGTTTGACATTTCTCTATCAAATAAAAATCCTAACAAAGTACTGTTTAATTAGAATTTTGCTTATATCTTCATTAAAACATAAAATCAATTTTTCAAACATATCCAAAAATATCAGCAGAATGTTTTCTCTTGCATTTTTTCCCCCTGGCCTCTAACTCATCTTCTTTATGTTTCTAATGTCCAGCACTTTTGTTCCCCATCAAATTAAGTACGAGAGGAAAAACACGATACTGTAATCAATTACCATAACAGTAAATTAAATTTTATTTCCTGTAATTTCCTCTCTGTGTTCCACGGTCTTTTCCATGCTCATACATCTTTAGCTCATACATCTACCCTTAGATTTGAACACAAGTAACCTACTCTGAGCCCTGAACAGAGACAGACGCATCGCCATCCCCCTTCCTCGCAAACGCAAACGCAACCAGCACTCACCTTGTTGGAAGGTAGAGACCAGTGCTAAAGCTGCCAAATATCTGTACCTGAAAGAAAGAATGACCGGCTTAAGCTAGGCGACAATTCAGGCATCCTTCCATCACTTCTCGCTGAAAGGAAGGCCTCGCCTCTACTCGTGGTTAAAATTAAAACTTCCCTGAACACGGCGGGGTGGGATACAAAAACAACCCAACGAAATCTACTTAATCCTTAACGACCTGTCCCAAAAAGGAATTTTTAAAAACTCAAAATTAAGAGGCGAAACAACTATTGGCCTCACCCACACCTGCCAAAGCCAAAGGCCTTTTGGAACTTGGTTCGAACCTTCCAACAATTTTCTAACCCACAGCTAGGACACAGAGGTGGAAGGACCATCCCAGGGCAGTGGAGTTTAAAGCCGAGGATGCGGTAAGTCACTTTAAAAAAGGAAGGGAATCGAGCTGCTGCCTGGCTCACTGCAAGCACAAGCAGCCCGGCTCACCTCCATCACTGGAAGGTCACTAGTAACGGTCACTGGTCACCAATAGGGGAGGCTGACCAATTAGGACAGGAGGCTGTGGATGGGTCGTCACATCTTGGTCAAAGGACATGTTCACGCTGCCTGCGCCAAGCATTAGAAATGCCAATGGCCTGCGCCTCAGTAGACACTGGTTCATTTACTGTAAAAGTGGTGTGTGAGGAAATGCTTTCAATTTTCACAAAATGTAACTTATGCTACTATGATGAGTGGTGGGGGAAAGGGTACAATTTCTAATCTTAAGGTAAATTTAGAAGAAAAATAATCACACCATTCCAAAAAACTGTGTTAAACCAGTGGCCCTCACACTTGAATGCATCAGGATCACATGCAGGAAGGCGTGTTAAAGACAGAGCCCTGCCCCATCCCAAGATGTCTGATTCAGCAGGTGCATTTCTAACAAGCTTCCAGGTGATATGCTGCTGCCTGGGCCAGGATCGCACCTAGAGAATCCCTGCCTTGGGCCAATGAGGGAGACACAGGTCTGCATTGACACGACAGACACGTTATTATCTTAGGTGCTCATGTTTACTTGTATGTACAAAGAAGTACAAAGACTATACTCACATCAGCCGTTGGCCAAAGATCTTTAACCACAGTTTCGATCCGTTTTACCACCTCTCTTCTCATGGCTGCTTCTTCAGGACAAGGGGACATGAAGTTATAAAAGTCAATTATTTCCTCATGAAGTCTAGTGGACAAAAGAGAAAACATACTACAGTTACAATTGAACTTAACCACACTTTTTACCCTTTCATTAGATCAGCATAACACTACAATATATTTCTGGCCACCTACAATCCAGCTTCTCCTCTCTGAAAGGACATATGAACACTCTGTAATGGACCAATTAATTACGCAGTTGTTTATTAGCACCACAGATTGACACAAGTGAATTTTGTTAATACCACATACCAAAACATTTGATTGGCATTTTAAGACTTATCCAAAAGAATCATTTCAGTGACCTTACATTAAGAAACACAGAATTCCACCCTTGAAAGATGGAAGACAATTCCAGTTGATGTGTCACAGTAAAACATGTCATCCCAGGCTTTTGACCCCAACTCTGACGTGCTCTGAGCCACAGGCACCTTTGGTGCCCATGCTAAGCATGGGTCATCTGAGACTGACGAGGGACAGGGACGTGCGAGACAAAGAAGACATGTGTGCTCAGCAGGCCTGCAAGTTAAGTCTCGGCAGTCAGGCTCTGCCCTCCCACCCACTGACAATGTGCTGGGTCTAATGTCCAGTGACTCCCAACCTTGTTAGATAGAAATGTTGTCCCTGGAGGCAGAAAAGCTCCACTTAACTCAGCACTCAAATGCTCTCTCCTTACAACTCAGACACAAGGATGTCAACAGCCAAATGCATGTGGGCACGTATGGCCCTCCCCTCCTTTCCTAACAAAGGTTTTCAGCAGAGAGGAGTGAGCTCCAAAGGCTACCTTACACCTCACCTCTGCCTCAAAAGTCACTCCTGTCACTGTCAGCCCCATGGGCAAAAAGCCAGTCCTGTGGGGGTGGCAGCGACTTGTGGAGTTAAGTTTCAGGGCCAATGGCCTGCTCTGCAGAGTCCTTCTCGAAGAAGGGAAAGATGGTCATCCTCCACTCCTTTTAGAGATTAATTAAAAGGAAGGGGGGATGAGTCAATCCTAGAAATGACAAATTACATCCACCTGCTTCTAACTTTATTTAGAAAAGCAAATAAAAGGCAAAACAAAATGAGCTCAATAATAATAGTATAAAAATAATGTTAGCTCAATAGCTAGCAAAATAGTCTATATAACAGCAGGCAATACTTCTTAACAATGCTTCTTTAATGTGAAGTTACACAGGTTAAGGAGCATCTTATTATCTTATGTATTACCTTGTATGGGGCTCTTGTTTAAATCGGACCTCAATTTTCTTACCTGAAATACTGCCTCCCCTACCCCCCAAAATTCATTTGCAGTGACTGTTCCTGACACTCTCAGCAGGTCTTGAAGGTTACTTGAGGCCACTGAAAGCACAGAGAGGGCTCCAGCAGGAAATAAATCCTCAACACTCTTGTTCACAGTGTATCTGTGATCTCAAGCAATCACTGGTACCTAATTTTGTTCACCATGTTTAACTTAAAAAAAAAAACAAACCCTCAACCAAGCACACTGCAAATTTAGCCAGCCAGGATCCAGTTTTCTAATAACTCTAGAAAAGTAGAAAGTCATGCAACACTAAAATGCAGTATGTTTTCCAAAATATCAAACTCCAAGATATTGAGGGTAAATCTTCTATTGTTCCAACAGTTACTGCGCACCAGCTACACACTACGCATTTAACCACCTCTCTTCTAGCAGCTCAGCGTGTTTAAGTCTGAGATGCTACCTAAAATTCCCAAGCATTTGGAAATGTTGTTAGTAGGACTAGATGTCTCTGTTAGCAGGTTAATGCCCACACCAGCGAAGTGCCGCAGGTGACTCCTCCCCTGTCAGCACGACTTGGCTGCAGAGAGCAGTCTGGGAGGAGCACTGGGCTCTTCATGAGAACAGTTTGTGCTATGGGCCCAGCTGTCACCTGGGGTGAGAAGTTAGTACACCTGAAGCACTAAGGGCACGTGCTCTCCTGCACCTCTTTGTTCTGTTCTGATAACGATAGGAGTAAAGAAATTTAGAGACAAAAATTAAGATATGGACCTAGAATAATTAAACGGCTGGCCCAAAATCACAGAAGAAGAAAACTAAAGCCAATGTGCTCGAATTCTCTCCACGTCCCACAAATGTAATACATTAAATCATTTTGTCAACAGGGCATTCCAATTTGCCAAATGTCACTGCAGGTCTGCACTTGCAATGTAGAACATCCTGTCAATGTTCTCTTAAGTTGTACACATCTGAAATAACAACATGAGACAGGCCCTCCGCAGCTTCCCAAGAACCCTGGATATACCAGGCAAGGAAAGGCGTGAAGGGAACTGGTGCTGCCAGTCTGCAGACACTACCCAATCTGTGTAACAGTGTCAGTTTTCTCACGTGTCTGTTGACTGGCTCATGACATAAGAGGGGTCATCTAACACCACCCTCCTAATAACTTAGGAGAAATTAACGATGGGGTCTCGGTATGCCCACATTCCCAGAGAAGGAAGGTGCCAAATGGGACACATGGGTCTCTGACTTCAATGGTGTGTTTGACCAGTAATACACATTGATAATATACCTATATGAAATATGTATTAACGCGGATCTCAAAGCTAGCAACTGCTCTAACAAACATTACATGTAGGAGTATTTTGGCTTTGCCTTCTGGGAATAGAAGAGATACTGCTAGGGAACTGGCTGGACTAGAAGGCTCTGGTGGGCCAAGCCCCGCTGGCCCCACCTTAAGGCAAGCTGGGGCCTTGAAGGCACTGCGTGACTCCTGGAACCACCTGAAGATTGTGTGGTTCAGGACTGTGATGACACCTTTGGCAAAGAAAGACAAAAGAAGGTCTAACAGCCATCATGACCTCTAGGCAGACTCAAAAAGCTACCACGGCTGCCTCCTCCCCCTGGGATCACAGCAATCAACAGAAGCCACAGAACAAGAGATGCGCGGTGCCCCCTTCCTGGTGAGCCCTGCACTCCCTCTTCCCCCACCGCCCGCATTCTTCAGGGCCAAGCAGGCGGAAATGGACTGGAGTCTGTCTCCACCCAGGGAGGGCAACCTACCAGCCTCTATGAGGAAAGGGCTCGCCTGCTCACTACCTTATTCCAGCACCAGAACAGTGTTTGCTCACAGCAAGCATTCAGTAAATTTGCGGAATGAATCCAATCAAGTTTTGATAGATATTTTGCTATATGACCTTGTCATTTAAAATCTACATTCCCTACAAAATGACAGCAAAATTAACATTCTAAGAAATAATATTTTACCCCATGTAGTGGTTAACTTGATTTGTTAGGAGAACCTATTTAAATGGCCAACTGTCCTTTTAGAAATATAAACAGTGATAAATAAAAGTTTGGATTACTTTATTCAATGCTAACATTACAAGTAGTTTCCATCACTTTAAGAAGCTGCTTATTTGGGTAAGAACAATACACTTTCACAATTGGGTGCTACCAGCCACATGTCCAGCTGCCAGCATCAGATACAACACAGGTTGTTTTATTAATCTATTGCTTCCCATATATATCCATAGACTCAACTGTACAGTTTCAAAGAATTATGTCCATAAAAAGTTTTGATAATTTCTCCTCAAAAACAAAAATAAGGAAGTTTACTCTTCCCACATATCAAAATCTCAAAGGAATTTCACAGCTGACAAGATATCTACAGAAAAACTACACTAAGTCACCTTACCCATTGATAATTTAGTCATCATTATCTCTTACAGCTCAGTATTAGTCCACTAAAATTCAGTCTCTAAATCTCCCAAGAAGCTTTCTGGGTTGTGACTGTCATAGAAAAAACTCTAAAATGAATCATAGAGATGGTGTCTCAAAACCAACAAGAAACTATGATCATCTATCAGGAGGCCCTGGGACACTGTTCAAACCCCACTTCAGTGGTAGAAGTTGCTGACTGCCCACCTGGTGTGCTAAGGGGACACAAGGAACATCATCTCCAGCAGCTCCAGGCAGAAGCTACCAGGAGGCTTTCTTGGAAGGTTTCTTATGGGGGTGGTTCCCACAGCCCTTTTGCCTTCCTCTTCCTCAGTCCTGGTGTGCTGACCTGTGGGGGGCTCCGGAACCACAATCCCCATGTGGCTCTGCCAACAGCAGCCAGGTGTGCAGCCAGAAGGCAGGTCAAATGCCAATGGGATTACATCACCATTACTCCATTACTTTAGTTCTTCGGAGCCAAAGCTAACTCTCACAGAGTAGCCTAAAAACAAAAAAGTGAGATTCCCACCTTGTTCGACAATGGAAAATGTTACAGACACATAGTTAAATTTTTTACCTGCAAAAAATCAAAAAGAAGAAGAAAATAACCACAGAGAACCTTTAGCTACCTCAGACTTGAAGGAGGACTTTCCAGACTCCAATTTGCAAACAACAATCACAATGCAAAAACTGATGGACTGAAACAATTACAAAGAAATTCTATCAGAAAATATGTTGAGTGTAAACAAATTCAAAAGCAAATGATGACTACACATGGCAAAAATAGGATGGATCTGACTCTGCAGAAAGAACAGTCCTCTCACAAAGTGCATGGGGACCTGGACCTGGCACACTCTAGAAGAGGCTGGCAATTTATCCATCTCTGAGCCCCAGGCAATTCCACTCCTGGAAACCGGTGCTACAAAACATTGAAACATACACAAGAATCTGTAAGGCAGGCTCACTGCATGGTTGTTGGTTATAAGGACATTCCAACATGAGGAGGTGCTGTCCCCTCATTAAGAACAAGAAAGATATGGGCACTGATATGGAACAATCTCATGACAGACTCTCTGTGTAAAGAGAAAAGAATGCCATGGCCCCATGTACGGATGAATGTTCTACCACATATGCATGTGAACACACCAAGGGTCTCAAAGACCACATGCCCAACAGGGCTTCCTCCCCAAGAAACTGGGATGAGCTGGACAAGAGAACATCCACTTTTTATCCCAGAAAGCTTTGTACTGCTTGAGCTGTTTTTACAAGAATACACATAGGCTTAAAAATGCAAAGGAAAAAAGATAATTGTACTTTTTAGAAGAAAAGTAATAAAGGTATACACAAAAGTTCACCCATGAGAATATTTATTACATCATTGTTTATATTTATCATTTGGAAATAGCAAAATGTTAAATACAACACAAAACAAGTCAACTACATTTCTACATCAGAAGATTACTTGTGATTTTGATATTCTTTTTGCTAGGTGCATTTTCTTATTTTAGGAATTATAGTCTAAAATATAATCAGAATTATGTTTTATATTCTATATTCATTAGAATATATTCCGATAATTAGAATCTAATGAATATAGGTTCCTTAATTTAAAAAAAAAAAAAAAGGAAAAGCATATCAAGTTAGTCAGGCTTCTAACCCCTGGTGCCCCACCCCATTCCAGCTCATAAAAAGCAGCGCACTTACAGAGTAGGACCAGTCCACCCGGGTGTGGGTCACAGAGGTCAGGCCCCAGCACTAACGTGAGCAGCAAAGCACAGGCCAGCAGTGCTGCCACAGGGAATGGAGAGACGCAAACCATATGAATCTAGCACGGTGCTGCCGAGAGGTCTTCCTGAATGAAGCACTTCGAGTGTGGCAACTGAGGACTTGAATTTTTAATGTCCCTATCTAAATAGTCGTATGTGGCCAGTGGCTACCATCTGGGATAGTGCAGTTCTGGCTGTTTCTTCCTTAACTCAACCCAAGATACCTGAGCAATGCTAAGCTCAAAAGAAGGCTGATGTGGGCAGACACACTGGAACACATTTCTTGAGGTTTTCCCAACTGGATGAATGGGCTCCACCTCCTCTCCCAGGTCCTTGCCTCTTCCTTTCAGCCTTGGAGGCACGGAGGCCACGAAAATAAGCAGCAGCCCCCCCAGAGAGCTCAAGGCCTGACAAGCTCCCTCACCACCTGCACACACCCTCCAGAGGAGGTCAAGTGACAAAACACTTTCTAGCAGGTCTGGAGACTCTTTCTCTAAACTTTCTCTAAAATAAACATTTTAAAACCTTAGACCTAAATGTGGACAAATAAGAGTAATGTGAGTCAAAATGTAACATTATAGATCTTGATATAATTTAAACATAATACTCATCGCTACAATTATGAAACTATGGTTTAATAGCTTAACTAGATTTTAGTAACAATGGTGCCCAATTAGGGTACTTTCCAAAGTTACTAATGTAATTGAGGAATTGAGCAAAGCACAGATTATTCTTCTATCATCACTAAAATTCATTTTCTTAACATTTTAACATGTCGTATATGATTTCAGTTGTGTGCATCAGAACAATCAATGGCTGAGTGTCAGATCAGTTTAAAATTAAACACTTTTCTTTCTTTCTTCATGGTACATTTCACAAATGTGCATCTCCTAACATCAGTTGACCTATAGGAAGTTGTCTCTATGAAACATATTTCTGACCCTCTAAAAACAATTTCAAATAGGTCAACTTTTTGCAAGCAATGGCACTTTAGATCCAACAAACTATGGGAATTAGATGGCAACCCTAAGGTATCTTGAGAAGGGAGCAAGAGTAACAGGGAGGACCTACTGGGGCGTGACGCCTGCCCTGCCACTCTTCAGTTATGGGGTCATGGACGAACTCCACAAATTGCACCCAAGGCTGAAACACCAGCGTACAGGCTGCTGTGGGGCTGAAAGAGACAATGTCAGGAGAGCAGAGCTACTGACTGCTTTGTGTGGTGGCTTTAGCCTCATCTTAGGTTGTGTTATCAACATGGACACGCACAGGGGAAAGGTTCGCTGTCATGTGTACAAAGGACAACGCAAGCATCGGGATGTGTGAATGCAGCCTGCCTGTGAGAAGAATTCTGAGGCTCTAGTGATGACTACCTGCCCTTACAGATCAGGTGTGACTTTGAGATTCAATCTGGAAGTATCTCAGACTGACACATCATCATGGGAAAAGGTCTGAATGATTCACTTCCTGGTTATTTAAAATGGTGAGACCAGAGTTTTCAGTGAATTTGTTTTCAAATTATAAAACATGTGGAGCACAGACTTCTGAAGCATTATTTTCTAGGGTACTTTTAAACTAGACATTCTCATCTACAATGGCTCTCTTATAAGACTATAGACCCATTCAAAAGGTAATGACCAACTTCTCAATTTTTAGTTTATTTCCTAAATTAATTTCTGCTTTTAGTAGCAAAGATAAGATCAGCAATGTTTTAGTGTCTATCCTAGAACATATCTAGTACATGGCTGCAGTAAATATTTATAAAAGCCTCCTGAGAGCTGTTTTAAAGGGCGCAAGATGGGTTACTCGGTTAGAGAACCAAACTACCTAATTTCATGGCTAACGAAGCTACCGATGAAAACAGATTACCATTTCAGGGTATGATTTTTGATTTTAGAAGCTCAGCTGGCGAGGTTCATGGTTCCCAAAAGTGTCTACATTTGAATCAAAGCCAGGTAGGTCTGACTGGCTCTGAAGGTGTGCGGGGAGAGGGGAGCATCCCTATCCCTCCTTGTTTCTGGGACTCCCCCACTTGGAAGACTTGGTATCCAGCCCCAGGCAGAGCTGGCTCCCTACCCCAACCTCCCAGCTCGCACCTCTGATCTGTAAGTTTAAAGGTGACCTCTTTGTACTTGACCAAGGAGTACAACAACATGTGTTTATAATAAAACTGTGGAAACAAAAGGGGCAAAGGAAACACTCCAATCGCTTAGGAATGCTGGCCTGGTCTGTTCAGCAAGGGCTCGCCTAGACAGTAAGTCCCGTGGCTGCTTCTGAGCAAAGCTATGGTCAGAGCTCAGATTTTGGTCATCATTTTGTTAAGGAAGAAGAGAAGCCAGGTGAATGAACATGCCCGCCTTCGGTGTGCTTACAAGGAGTTTCAGCACCTGAACCCACCGAACAGGAGCTGTGCTCTGAAGTGTTAACATGTCCAACCTTTTCACCTCACCGAACTCTTACAGCTCTCCACACTGGTCCCCATAGTCCCTGTTCCCACTGTTAATCATGCATCTTCCTGTTAACCAGGTGAGGTAGTTTACCTTTAACATCCTCCATGAACCTGGTCAATTCCAAATGCTTGGGGAAAACCAGGCTTTTCCATTATGACGTAAAACGCAACAGAAAATACTAGAAACTGTCTTCAACTGTTACTCTCTCCCTCGCCCCTCCCTCCAACTATTCTTAAAAACTTCAGAAGCTTTAAAAAGCCAGTGATTTCTCAGAAACTGGAGCTCCCTTCCCTCAACTCCACAAAGTTCGTTGTCTTTTTTGCAAAACCATGCCTTAGTTAAAATATTTGGAGTTACCTACTGAAGTTTTATAGATTTTAAAGCACAATTCGATACACTTGCAGTGAGAGGACAGATTCAGAGTCCACTCTACCACAGAGGTAGGGTCTGAGTTAGCACTCTCTTCACTAACTAGAAAGAGTGGGCTGTTAAGCAAAAGAGGGAATGAACAGCTATATCACTTCTACTGTCAGGGGTAGGTATCTTTTTTAAAGTACCTATTTACTAATACAGTTAATGAGCTAATTATAAATCATTTTTATTTATTTTTAATCATATCATAAGACAATACCTGCTCCAATTATTCAGAAAACCTTGCATCAAGCCTTCAAGGGTTTTGCTGTTGTTGTTGTTGTTTTTAATCTAAGCTCAAAACTGGAAGGAAACTAACTAAAACTGCAAATCAGAGACCTCATGTATTTCCAGAGCATTCTTTTATGTTGCAGTGCGTAGCTGCCAAGCCCCAGGGCTCCCATCAGCCTGCTCTCAGTCTGCTCTTCAGCTCTCACCAATCCTCACAGACACATACATACCTGTGCACCTCTTTCCTCAGAAGGGCTTTAAACAAAGCTACAAGTGTGCATGGTTTTAAAATGTTAATGGAAGAGTGAGACCCTTGGAAGAAGCTGTTGCAAAGGGAGGGCCTGAGAGCTAAGCAACAGATAGGAGGAGGGTGCACCTCTTAGGAGAGGGAGGCAGGAGTTGAGCTGGGATGACACTGCTGGTGTCAGGAAGGGCAAGGCTACCAAGGTTGAAAAGGCTAAGACCAACTAGCATACACAAAACAGACAGGACAGAAGGGCTCTGCAACTTTGGAATCATCAATGCAGTAACTGTGATCCATACAATTCAACTCCCAGCAGAAGTGAATTTATTCTCCCCTTTCCTTCAAGACCTTTCCTGGGATTACATTGACTCATGGTGCAGGGAGATGTTCAAGAGCCTTTCAGAACCTAAAGTGACAGGAGCCGAGGAAATGACACCCTTCTGCCCTAGCAGAGCAAACCAAAGCACACTGCAAATGCCAGGCAAAGGCACGGGGTCCACTTGGAGACCAGAGAACCACAACAATCTCTTCCCCTCAGAACAGAAAGCAAGAGCTCAAATACCTGAACTGTATGATTAAGCAATGGCAGAGTATTTAATTGGTGCATTTCTTCTGAACCCAGTCCTACAGAAGATGTGCTAACACATTTCTATAAAGAGAACTCTGGAGAGGCACCTGGGAGCTTCCCAGAGACCAGGATGAAGCCCATTCTAGCACTTCACAAACTAAGTGAGTAAATATACAGGCTGGGGTTACAATTGCTCAGAATCATTACTATGCCATTTTATATTATAACCCCAAGAACCACCCCATGCCACAGGCACCTGCCAGAGCAAGCATAGCAGAAGCATCCCACTTGCTTAGCATGTCCTGAACCCACCACAGGGCAAAAATTACCAAAGGGCCTGAGTCTCCTGACAGTGGCATCTCAAGGGACCCATAATGCAGTGGGGAGGATTATAGCTAAGCAAGCTGCTGGGGCACATGGAAGGCACCAAGAAGGTACTCTTGCTGAAACCTGTATGTTGGCTTCCTCCTATGTTGGCTCAGGCCACCTGCCACCCAGCCTTGCATGCTATTACCAACACAATTACAAACCACTGCAGGCTACCTCTGGGGTGCTCAGGGGGAACCACACGGCTACATCTGAAAACCAGGGTCCCCAAGCCTTGCTTACTACCTCAAGTAGCTGAATCAGTTTTGAAATGAAAATAGTTCTACTTTCTGTCATCTTTCCCAAGATCCTTACCCTAAATGGGAGGGTGAGCTGGGATAATCTTTTGAGAAAGCAAGATGTAGTAAGAGTCTGATAACATTAATATTCTGAGATGTTACACAATACTATTCACATAACCAGCATTTTCATTAAAGCCACCCAAATTGTCTTTGAAGCAAATACTATTGTCTCCAATTTACAAACTAAGTATTCACTAGACAGATGGTAACAGACCCAGGATCACATGGCCAGGACTCAAACCCAGAACTATAAAGCTCTCCAACTTGAGTGTTTAGCCACAGAGCTGGGGAGCCACAGTTAGGTGACATGACATATGGAAACATGTGTAAAGCTCACTGTAGTTCCTTTACAAGAGTGAAAAGTTGTAAATATAACTTTCTATTTATGAAATAAATCATCCATACAATATTTAAAAATTGTTTATAAGAGCCTTTCAAGGACACACAGGACACACTACTTTTCTAGAATTAGATTTAAACAACAACAACAAATAAAACCCCAAAAATGATATCTTTGCAATGTATTTAAAGAAGCATTAAAAATAACAATGAAATACGCTCAAGTGCTAGTGGGAAAATTGCAGGTAGTTTCTTTTCTTTATTTTCCAGATTTCTTCAATAAGTACATTATTACTTTTATAATCATAACCAAAACAGTGTTCTCATTTCAGCTTTACTAACACTGGCCTTACCTCTAAAGGTCAAAAGACAGACTTCACTGTGCTTATCTTAAGTCTTCTTAAAGAATGTGGCCAGTGTGGCTCAGTTGGTTGGGGCATCGTCCCATAACCGAAAGGCTGTGGGTTCATTCAATTCCCAGTCAGGGCACCTACCCTGGTCCGGGTGTGTACAAGAGACAACCAACCGATGTCCTCCTCTCTCCCTTCCTCTCCTCCTTCCTCAGTTACTGGTTTAGTAAGCTACCCCCACAACAGCATACACCACCACCACCCCTGAAAAGAAGACGGATCCTTAAGAAGCTACCCCACAATCCCAGAAAACCTCTGCAGACGTGGAAGACTGAATCCAGAGGAGATGTGAATGAGCATGGGGCCGGGGGTTCTCTCCAGTACCCCATCTCTCTGGCCATGCCACACCAGCTGCAACAAACTGGCTTTCTCTCCTGTGCCCCCTATCATCAAAGGCACTGCTGCCAGAGGGCTGTGCTAAGCATAATTCTGAGGCCGCATTCAGACTAAGTAAAAGAAAACTTAAAATTCTTTAGTGATATTATCATCAGTATTATTATTATTAGCTGAGATTTACTACCTGCTTACTCTGTCCAGCACTGCTCGACACACTTATCACACTTTTCATTGACTGCAAGCTGATAACCACCATTATCACCCATTTATAGACAGCTCAGAGGTTAAACAACCTGCCTGAGCAGCATGTTTGGAGCAGGACAGCACCTCTACAGCACGTGTCTCTCTGCTGCTCAGAGCACTCCATGGAGTCTCCCTGTCTGCTTCCTGCAGAACTCTGGGATCTCTGAACTCCACTCTATGCCACCACGTTAAGCTGCCCCTTCCCTACCAGCTACTTGCTTGGCCCTGACCATTTAACAGCAACATCAGATAGGCACAGCCTCTCAACAGTGCCAGTGCTGCTGTCCCGATGGGACGAGTCATCTCAAAGCTCCTCAGAACAGGAAAGCCCATGGAACACCCCTGATGGAGGTACCGAGAATCACATTCCATGTCACCAAGACTGGAAAAGCACTTGGTAAAGCCTGACCACAACCAGTTCTATGTACCTGTGATATGCACACAATGTGCATTCCCAAAGGGGGAATCAGATTTGCTTCAGCTTTCTCCACATCCAGAGACACCAGGGACATGGAGAGGCTCTGAGGCAGAGAAACCTGTCACTCAGGCACACAGCAGGCTTCAGGGAATATGGCATCAATTAGGTCCTCTTTAGAAAAATTAGCCAATCAACACACAAAACAAAATGATACCAACAAGTGGAAGGGCTGGGGCTGGGTGGCTGCCAAGGCCCCAGGCAACTTGGAGGGTCTTGGTGTGAGGACCATGGCACCTGGTCAAAGTGAAGCATGGTAAGGGGTCAGAGCCAGAGGAGCACTGTCTACTGAGTGCAAGGAAGGTGCCGACCCTACAACACCCTGCAAAGCTGACATAGCACACAAAGGCAACAAAGACGGCACCACACCTATGAGCCCTGCCAGGCAAGACACACCCTCGATGAAGCCCGCCAGCAACAGGGACCACACTCTGTGATCTGAAGGAGTCCCCATAAAAGTCCTGGTGGGGAGCATGAAGTCTACGCAAGCACAAAACCAAGACTAATCAATTGCAAACTCTGATTTCCTGTGTTGAGGCAGGATGGCAGAGTCATCCAGAGCCAAGACTGCCTAGGGTCAGATCTGTCTACTGCTTTACAGCTACAAGAACTTGGAGGGACTCTCAGCTTCTGTCTGCCTGTTTCCTCAAGTGAAAGATGAGAATGCTGATGGTACCTGCCACATGACATTGTCATGAGGATTTAATGGATCTAGACAAAGTACTTAGAATAGGACCTGGCACATCAGTCAGGGCTCAATAAATGGTAGTCATTATAATTAGAGAACAAAATACAAATATTTAACTCATGATAGCAGACAAAAAGATAACATAATCAATTCAAGAGGTGGGAAGATACAGAAAAGAGCTGTCTCAGCTTGGGCTGCTATACTACAGACTGGGTAGCTTAAACGGCATTTATTTCTCACAGTTCTGGAAGCTAGAAGTCCAAGATCAGGGTGCCAATACGGCCGGGTTATGGTGACGGCCCTCTTCCTGGCTTGCAGACAGCTGCCTTGTTATTGTGTCTTCACATGGTGGAAAGAGAACACTAGTGAGCTCCCTGACCCTTCCCTATAAGGACACTAAGCCCATGGTGAGGCCCCACCCCACATGACCTCATCTGAACCTAATGAACCTAATCACCTCCCAAAAGCACAACTCCAAATACCATGACATTGGGGGTTGAATCTTCAACATATGAATTTAGGGGGGATACAATTCAGTCCTTAGCAAGGGCTAACACCTCTGTCCTACACAATGGCAAGCAAATCATTACGGTTTCATTAAAACTTTTACTATTTTTTTTTTGCACCTAGCCACTTATGGTTTTCATCATCTTTTTTATGTTTCATCTCAACTGTATTTAAAGAGAACATGAATTGTAATAGAAGTATTTCTGTTGATCAATCCACATGACCATTCACAGATGGGCTTAGAGAACTGGAACTCAATGCAAATGTATTCTTCCTGTTCATCTCTTTGCTGTACAGGTCCAGTGGTTAAAAAGATGGCTTGTGGATCATCCAACCACCTGGACCCCAATACCACTTCTGCACCTACCAGCCATGTTTGAGCATGGGCAGGCTGTTTCACCAAGCCCCACTTCATCTTCTGCTAGATGAAAAAAGAGCTTCTCCCCATCCTAGGAGGGCTGCAGGAGATACTGCATAGTTACAGGTGTGTCCAACCTTTTGGCGTGTCTGGGCCACAGTGGAAGAAAAAGAGCTGTTTTGGGCCATACATTAAATACACTGCGACACGTAATCACGAAAAAAATTTCATGTTTTAGGTAAATTTACAATTTTGTGTTGGGCTGCATTCACAACCATCCTGAGCTGCATGCAGCCTGCAGGCCACAGGCTGAACACCCCTGGTACAAGGTGAGGGCTCAGTAGAGTCCGTGACAATTGTTACTGTGATGGATGCTGAATTCCACTTGGACACACCCATCAGCTAAGGCAGGTTCTAAGCCCAATGAGGCCTCTTCACCATCCACAAGACTTTTACTTCCTCTGGCCTTACTCTAAAATGCACCATAAAAGACCCTTTGTACTCTTAACAATTTTGCAAGCTTCAGTTCATTCTAAGCCTTACCCTGTTACAGTCCTCGCAGGCTCCCATTCTTTGGAATTTGGTGTCAGTTCTTTATTCTTATTCTTGTCCCTCAAGCTTGTACTGAGGTTTGTACATAGGTCTCTTGTGAATCAGTCTTTGATAAAGCCACAAGCTCTTTAGACAGATTCATCTTCTGCATTTTTCCATAAGATAACTTATAACAATACTTTTGGATTTCTTTATATTTCACAGGCCATGCAAGGTTATTCGCTTTTATATTTTTGCCCACCACTTCAGAGTTGTCCTTCAATTCTTAAAAATCTGTTTGCTTAAATTTAGAGAAGATGCCCATAACAGAAATACTCTTTAGGGCATTGCACCATGGCTCCCACCTTTGCCAGTTTACCAGGTTCTTGCTTCTTCCTCTTAACTCAAATGAACGAATTCCCTCCCTGAGGAGGCAGTAATGAAGTGCATGGGCCTTTTCATCAAGCAGGTCTCCATTCTTTCCAGCCCAGTTCTTTTAAATATTTTCTGGTTGCACCTCAGGCAAGACCCTTAAGACCTACTGAAGTTTAATTTGCCTCTCTTTAAAATGAGTTGTTGTCAAGAAGAATGAGGAGAATGCAGGCTGCACACCAATGCAGCACCTGACACCAAGGAGGCAGTCGGCAAATGCTCGCTGGTCCTGCTTTTGGTCTTTCAATTGTCTTCAGATAAAAGAGCAACTCGGCAAATGCTCCTTTTTGGTAGAATGCAATTTCTAAGAATAAGCCAGATGGTAGGACAGTCCTGATCCCCCTACCCCAACTTCCCTCCACGCCAGTTCTGGAATGCCTTGGAAAGCAGGAGGTTCCAGTGTACTACAGCACAGGACTGGCTTCCTGTCCCTGGAATCGTCCTGCAATTCTCCCCCGTCTTCTTCATTCTGCACTTGACTGTCAGAGTCCTGCCAAGAGGAGCTAACCCCCCGCCCCCCTCAAATCTGGTCTCTACAAACACATTTAAACCAGGTGTGCAGGCCACATTAGTTGCTAGCTTCCATCCCCCACATCTTGAGGCTGTCTTCTTCACTTAACACTGCTTGGAGCTCCCAGACTTCAGCACTGGACTGACATTTACAAGTGCAGCTCCTTGCCAAGTCACATTAGCCTGTCTAGGCTTTGGTTTTCTGTCTAAAGGCAGGGCTAACGTTACTGATTTCATGAGCCTGCTCTGCAAACTCAGGGAGGACACTCAGGCAGAACGGAGCCCCACAGAGCCACGCACTGTGAACTCCTGCTGCTGTTGCTGCATAACTGAGGACCAGGTAGACGCTGTTGGATGAGGTCGGTAACCCAGAGTGCAAAAGTGCCAAGACCTATCACCTGCATCCTTGGACTAGGCACTCCAAGCCACAATGGTTGTGCCAGGTCGCACTCTGCTATGAACCTATTTTTATGATTTATGTGTTGTTGAACAGCAGCAGCCCTTTGAAAGGATTTACACTAGAAACTTAGAAACAATTTTTAGAGCTTTCTAGTGGTTACTTGGTGGTTAATAGAGGTTGCGGTGTTGTTTGGGTTTGAATTTATTTAGGCAACAGTTACTGAATCAAACACTGTGTTCTGAATACAGCCTAAAGTTACTCCAGTTCTGTGCCATCCAAACATAAGGCTATTTAAATTTTAATTTAAATTAAATACGATTAAAATCCAGTTCCTCAGTTGCACTGGTCACATGTGAAGTGCTCAGTGGCTACTGTATTGGACCACACAAAACTAGAACTCCCCCATCTTCACAGGCTGTCTACCAGACAGTGCTGTTGTAGCTCTAACTTTCTCTTTCTCTTATTTTTGTCTTCCCTACTGTAAATAGAACATGTTAGAAGCTGTAAAGAACTCAGAGAAATAACGCAACGTGCACTTTTACCATGTGCACAGAACAAAAAAAACCTCCTGAACAACTTTAAACACGTTACATACAACGACACACACATACCTGATAAAATACTTCAGAAGTAGCCCTAAAGCTCTGGGGAGGTAAGATTTTTATTTAAAAACTAGAGAACACTTTACTTGGGCATTGTTTAAATTTTTTAAAATAGAAATGTATATCTTGATTCAAAGGGTATTTCCAAAACTTCAGGTTGGTCTCCAGTTGTGTCCACAGCTTTCTCTGAAGACTCGGAAATTCAATCTGTAATAGTTTCTCCAAGAGAAAAGTTTTGATCTGAGAGGGAAAGTTGTCTGTATGTTCATAAAACCAAGCAAAAGGCTTTTTCTCTGCAGCTGGCAACAGAAGCAACCTAATTTTTGGTTTCGGTTTCCTCAAAGGAAGAAGAAAAAGAAAGCAGAAGCTTTTCTAATCTCTCATGTGACAGGTCACACAGCACTTCCAAGTCTCTTAAATTTAATATGCCCTTCGAGGAGGATGTCCTAGGCCCCGATTCACAGATGGGGAAACTGAGGCTCTGAAGTCAGAATCTAGGACAAAGCCAGCCAAACCAGACCTGTCAACCAGGCTATGCAAATGCATGATACAGGCTAACCAAGAAAGCTCAAGGCCATGCACATGCTTCTCAATGCTGGGAAACGAATGCCAGCCAAAGGGTTCAACGCAAAAAAATAGAGATAATTTGATTTTTCATTGCCCTTCAAGCCCTGCATCCTAACCATTCTTTCAGAGCCCCAAGATTCCAGAAACTCCACAGTGTGAAATCTTTCAAACATGGAAAGACACAAACTACCTATACTCACATCTAATCACTCAGGAAGTTAACTCCAATCTTAACTCACAGAAAAGCCTAAGTAATTGTGCAGAGCAGCTAATTTGATAATTAAAAAGAGCAGAAACCCACAATAAAAAGGCTTGTTGCCTCTATTCAAAGACATTCCCTGCCAATGGGAACTCAGTGCCAGCCCGACGTAGCCCACTTGTCAGTGGGAAATGGATAAATCTCTGCATAAAGACGCACATGGCCCAGTACCAAGTTCAGGCCCTGCCTCCTCCTCCTCCTCCTCCCTCCTCCTCCTCTTCGTCCTCGTCCTCCTCCTCCTCCTCTATGCCAGCAAAAGGAACACACACCTCTAAAGCCCAGGACATGCAGGAACTGGTCACAGGACACTCACCAGGTGGCCAAGTTTTTTAATTTTTCATGTTAGGTACTACTTTTATAATAAGAAAAGACACCAATTAAAACAAAATGGGGACCTTTTTTTGAAAGGCATGTGGGCTTTCAAAGACAACATAATTTTTTTATTGTTTTTGTTGCATTCGATATTGCAAGGGATAAAATTGCCTTAACTACACTCTTCAGGAAAACAGGCAAGTAACTGCAATAGCTCTAAATATTCTGCATTCAAATAATTTCAGAGATAACGATCAAATCTTTAGAAATTCTAAGACAAATAACAATTTAGTTTATTTAAACTATGTAGACTTGCCAGCCCTCCCTTGCTCATCTAAGCTGGCCAATCTTTTCTTCCTTCTTTTTCATCCACCCATCCACCCAACACTTATTCAGAGGCAGTGGCTAACACTTGCTTGGCTCTGAAACGGCAGGCTGAGACATAGCTCCTTCTCCCCAAGGGAATGCAGAGCAGCAGTGGTCAGTTTTTTAAAACCAGCAGTAACTCCAGAGGAAGGGACCACGGGAGGACCATATGGGAGTCTTCTTTCTCCTCCTCCTGCAGGAAGCACAGGACACTGAGGTGGGGCTCTGGAAAAGCCCCCCACTCCCATTACCCTGGGCTGCAGAACAAGTGGTATGGGGTCTTCTTTAAAGATAGACTGCTATGTACTTAGAACTGGATTCCAGAGACGGCTTGGTGAGTTACCAACCACCCTTTCTCCCAGGAGAGGAATGACACCTTCCTTAGCCGGGTCAATGCAGAATACCTCATGAACGGGACTTTTCAAATCACTGTAATTTTCATGTATTCATTCACATGGCTTTCATGCAAACTTTTCATAGGTGACATACTTTAGGAACAGTCCCCATAAGAAGAGGCACAGGAATAAACTCATAGCAACGGTCACTCTGGCTGCCTGAGTTCAGCAGTGACAACCAAGCCAGAGGACAAAACCAGCACTCTACCAAGAGAAATCCTGATGGGTTGGAGTCAAGGGACAGAAGTGTTGGAAAAGAAAACCACCACCTCTTCATCGCACGTTTTACCATGGCAGAAGTCTACCTATAGGGGAATGCCTGCATGTGGCACACAGTCCCAAAAATTCTATACCTTAATCCCTGGAACCTGTGGCTATAATGAAATTATCATCATGCATGTGACATGTCTTTAAGATAGAAGATACCTAGGTGGGCCTGACCAATTACATGAGCCCTTAAAGCAGAGGGCTTCCTCCCGTTGGCAAAGAGATGGTCAGAGAGAGTTGTTGCCAGTTTGAAGAGGGAGGGGGCCACAAGCCAAGGAATGCAGGTGGCCTAAAACAGCTGAAAAAGGCCCCTAGGTGACACCCAGCAAGGAACGAAGAGGGATCTCAGCCGACAACTGCAAGGAACTGAATTCTGCCAATAACAGGAATGAGCTTGCAAAAGGACTCTGAGCTCCAACTGAGAATACAGCATCCAAAACCTTGACTTCAACCCTACTGACCCACAGAAACTATGAGACAATAAAGAAGTGCTGTTTTAAGGCGCTGACTTTCTGGCCATTTGTTACACAGCCACAGAAAACTAGTGCAGCACAGAAACCTTAGAGTAAGACATTTAACTTGCACTACAGACCCCAAAGTACTGGGGGAGATGGACCCTGACCACCTCACTTGTGAGGCACACTGGCACTGCCAGCGGTCTTGAGCATCTGTTCCCACCACTGTGACGGTCTACCTGCCCTCCCTCGGGTGCCATACTCAGCAGCCTTCTGAGAGGAGAAACCACTGACAAACTAACCAGAGCCTTCTAGACAGGCGCCTCTAGTCACACTGGCCAGTGGCAATTTCTATTCTAGATGATACTGTGGCTTGCACAATCTCCAATGAGTCTGGTTGGTATGATTCAGTCACTCCTCTCCTGTTAGCCTGATTCTGGCTGCATCATCAAAATCAACTTTCTGAATTTGACTATTACAGAGTTTTTTTGGTTTGGGGGTTTTTGCTTTTCTTTTTTCCTAGGACCCTCTTTTACTTTACTAAAAAAACAGATCCTATAATGTAAGGACCTAACCAAAGCATAGAAGGTCCTCATTTTCCATGGATAACTGTTCTCTCTCCTCCCATAAGCCACTTTACAGGAATCCATTTAAAATGAGGACCAAAATTTCGTATTAGTGACCAAAAGGTCTGAAACTTTACCTTGAAATTAAAATTATGAAAAACTGATATTTTACTTAAAATATTTTCTTAAAAAGTTACTTACAAAAGCATTAAGCCACAATTATGTGTTCTTTCTAGGAAGCAAATGCTGTGGCAGCAACATGGGTTCCACTTTACCCGACTCTGACTTCTAGAGCCTAAGCATTAAGAAGGCAGAAATATTCAAAGTCTCCATTTTCCCAAAGGATGCTCCCCAGCCTGTCTGATATTCCAATCCTCCTTTTCCAGAGCATCTGTCCTGCCATCACCCTCCCCTTCCTCCTTATCAGCAGCAGCCCCTTCCCTGAGTGTCAGCTGTCCTAACTTCATCCAATCTCCTTTATCAGTGAACAGACACAACTTTCCTTAATTTCTTCACAGCCAACCTCTTGCACTAGATTTTCAGTACAATGGGCAGAAATAAGTGACATTACTATTAGGTAAGGAGGAGTGTTTGAGCTCATTTCATAAATGGTAAGCACAAAGTGTGATCACTCTTGCTTCCCTCTACATTGTATTTTTTGGGTCTCAGAGAATGAACACTCAGAAAACAAGGCCCATATGTGCCACCATCACCTTTTGAGGCGGATTTTGCAATAACTCCTTCCTGCATCCGTGATATCTACAAGACGAGACTGGAGTTAGAGAAAGGAAAGTAGAGTGATGATGGCTGTGGTATGAGGCAGGCCCTGCTAGACTCTCACCTGTGCCCTCCCACTTGGTCCCCACCCAAGGATGTGCTGGGAGAGGTCACACTGGTTCTACTTTAGGTAGTACCAAGTCAGGCTGGAGCCACACAGACAGGAAGGATCCTGGCTGCTCCTCTGGGCTCTGGTTCCCTCAAGAGGAAACAGAGGCAAGAGAACACACATGGAATTAGAAACAACCCATGCCCGGGATCCCAAGTGTGCGGTTGCCTATGGCCTATGAATGGCATCTATTGGTTTCTCACAAACTTCACACAAACAACAGAATTTTCTTTGGAGGAATAAAAGATGTCAAAAATTAAACACTGTCAGAACCTGCAGGGAGCATACTACTTATGACTGCTGTATTGCAAGCACGCCTGAGAGGACAACCTTCAAAAGATCAAGCCCCCAGCTGAAGCCTGGTCAGAGCCCAGGACTGAAGGGGTCTGTCAAGGGGCTGGGGGACTTCCCTTGTTTCAATAGGTCCTTCCTGGGGCCTTACAGGGTACCAGTAAGGATGTGGCCAAGTATCTGAGGTCCACACCCCCACCCTCACTTGTACAGGACTTTCCTTTATCTTTAAACTGATAAGGTATGAAGTAAGAAAGCACTGCTGGGTCAGAAGATGAGTGGTTAGGAGGTGAGGGCATGTGAAAATGGCAGTCAGGATGCACAGGCCCACACGTCTGCCCACATCTCTATGTCAGAAGCCCAGGCAGAAAACACATCTCACACTGTCCATATTGTTCTCAAAAGTGTGAGAGTTCAACCAGAAGCTGGAACAGGAACCTGAGCCAATGACAGCTCCAGAACAAGCATTTTCACCTCTACTACTCAAAAGGTTCTTGCACTGATCCCTATCCTCTCACCTACGTTTTGTCTCATTCAAGAATGAAAGCAGAATGGCAAGCCCACAAAGCCAAGTCACCAGGCAAGGTTTCCAAGGGCAGAAACCTCCTTAGCAGAAAAGAACAAACACTGCAGGTTGCTGCATGGACCACGAGGCAGAGGTCCAACTGAGTTCAGTTGATGCTACTCAAACTCCCACCGCACCAGGCAACTGCTTATCCTCTTTTGAGGACTGCAGACACAGTCTTTCCAGAAAGAAATGCCAGTCCTAGGACAATACAGTAAGCCTGAGCAGCTTCTCATCAAGAACGTCCTTTTCTACTGGGCAGGCCAGGGGAGCTCTGTCACCTCAGCTCATTCCCTTTCTAAGGCACACGTAAAGAGTTTTTGGTGGATTTCCTATCACTCTGGATAAGCTAACAGCCACGGGCAAGTTCCAGACAGAACTATTTCTTGATATCAAAAGGTTAGTTCCCGTAAACCCAGGGGGCCCCACATTAACGATCAATCAGTCACCTTCCTCCTTTAATTATAGGCACAGCTCAACCACTACTCTGGTTTACTATTCCTCCTCCCTGTCCCCTCTGCACGGGCAGTCTAACAGAAGGATGGGGAGAAGCACACCAAGCAGAGGGCACCCTGCCCTTCCATGAACATGGCAGGCAATCCTAGCAGGCTCTCCTCTAGGCAGAGATAGCAGGAAGTGGATACACTGAGGTCAGTAAAGGGGGCATTGTACCAACCACACCCCCGCCCCAAGGCACAGAAGAAAAGGTAGCCAGCAAAAGAGGGGGGAAAAAAAAAGCATTAACATGAGCATTACTGCAGAAGCCCCTATTACATAGGTTAAGCTGAGCAGACCTCCTGGCTGCTTTCAGTGTCCACTCTTAGCTCTATACCACATGGCCTGAGCTGAGATCTAACAGGAAGGCAGAGGGTGGCAGGGTGGGATGCCGGCAGAGAGCAGAAGCAGACCACGGCAGAGGGTCCAGAGCAGCAGTGCTGAGAGTTTCAGGCTTTAGTGTTTAACCAAAAGGCAATGGGAGTGGTGAGTGGTGCCATCGCAGGGTTCCAATAAGGTGGGACCTGATCAAATCTGCCAGCAGATCACTGCATTGGTAGTGCTGGGAAAGGCCCAGAGTGGGGCAAGAGTGCATGCAAGACCACCTGGGGCTACTTGAGCAATCTTCACTACATGTAACAACAATCTGCATAAGAATGAAGAGAATAAGATACAGAGAGATTAAACAGGACAGTGATGAAACACTGGACACGAGAACTTGAGCGTGAGATCTGCATATCGGACAGACAATGCTCGCATGAGCTACAGGCAGGGGCACTCTCAGAGGAGGGCCGGGTTTTGGGGTCAGGGTCTAAGACTGTGCCTCTCCTGCCAAGCCCTGCCCCAGATTCTAGCAAAGCACCTGGTAGGTAGTGGGCTCAATCATTAATGAAAGCAACGGCAAGGTATTCACTGAGGCTTACTAGGTAGAAACCTACAGATGAGGAAAGAGCAACCAGAGCCCCAGTGATTTGCGCAAGGGCATGACACTGCCACTGCTAGAAGCTCACAAAGGAAAGAAGTGGGACTCCTAGTGCAGCTTTAACGTGTGCCACACATGCTTTAAAGTAGGATCAATCGGTTTTCCAACACACTTTCAATGAGAATAAACAGACCTATAAAAAAGACAGTTCCTTTAAAAAGTAACCACAATACTTAACAACTGTGAAATAGTAGGACTCTAATGTTTGTGACAACCCTAACACCCTCAGAAATCCTTAGGTGCCTTTTAAATGAGCACGCAATTGTGCAGGGAAAGTTTATGATTTAAGTTTTAAAACACTGAAATTAAACCTATGTACAACTATTTTATTTCTGAGTGCTGAGAAAAGAACAGAAAGGCATACAGGGACTGGTAAGTAACATTTGCACCCCAGCAGCCTCACCTGGGACAGCTCCACCTAACCACACACGTTTTTACCAGTCCTGGCCATCTGTAATCGCACTAAACTGAAGTAGAACTTCTAAGTCTCTCTAGTCTGGTACTGAAACATTTAAAAGAAACGTGGCATCTTCCAAAGAGTAAGTATGTGCAACAACGTTTTTATTTTATTTGAACATTATTCATTTCAAAAAAAAAAAAAACTGCAGTTGGTGCTTTCTATGTTAATTTCAGCACAAAATTAACTCATAACATACAAGCTCCCTCCCCAAAAAAGTCACTTTTAAATTCACTGTTGGTTAAATTGTATCATTACCGGGGGGAAAAAAATCTTTTTTTTTTTTAAACTCAGCCAAAAAGAAAACATGTTAACAATATTTACCTTCAATTTGATTCAAGTTCCTGGCAATACTAAATCATGCGCAACTTATCTTACGTAAAACGCAACACCTATCTTCACCCTACTTTGACAAAGGGTCCCCAGCATGACTTCGAGGAGGAAAAGGAGGAAAGTATCTGATCCCCCTTTCCAATCTCAAGACGCAAATAAGGCAAACATCTGCACAAGTCGGTATTTTTTTAAAGAAATAAATAATAAAGATTTATTCAAGAGTCTTAGGATTTGCAAATATGGTAACACAACTAAGAAATACCGAGTCTGAAAATTAATACTTTAAAAAATAAATTATAACCTTATAGCAGAGTAGAACCTTAGCCTCCAACACATATCTCTGAAATAAAACGGGAGCCCAGAAGGTGATGTCCGAGCGGCCGCAGCACCCACCGCAGGATCGCGCACCTTCCAGGCCGGGGTCCCCACCTCCCAGCCCCCTCCGGTGCCCTGCCTGTCCCACCCCCTCCCCCTCCGTGTTCCCGCGCCGCCGCCCGCTCGCACTCACCCCTGGATGCCTGGGCTGTATGCCCGGCTCTTCCACGGAGTGCCGGGCCGTGGCGCCTGGGATCCGGGGCCGCCCCCTCCGCTCAGCGCGGCCGCGCGGCTGCCTGACAGCAGGTAGTTGAGGCCGTACGTGCTGGCCTTGTTCTCGCGTTTCCGGCGGCCCGGGTGGAACTGGTGCTGCGACGGGGAGCCAGCGGGTGCGGGGCCGCGCGGCCCGGAGTGCCCGTTGGCCGCTCCGGGAGTGCTGGGCGAGCCGTCGGCGAAGTGGAAAAAGGCACCGCCGCGGCCGCCGCCAGCTCGTCCGAGCGAGGCGCTGCTTGAGGACGACGAGGAGCAGCCAGGGCTCTCGGTGCCCGACTCGGCATTGGACGAAGACGAGGACGACGACGACAGCGACGGCGACTTGTGTAGGCGCCGAGCACCCTCTGCCGCTGGCCCGAGAGCGGTCAGCAACGCTGGGGGCAGCGCGGCGGGGCCAGGCGCGGGTGGCGGGGGCGACGCGGCGGGCAGCACGGGCCCGGCCAGGCCGCCGCCGCCCAGCCCGGCAGCCCCCGCCGCGGCCGCCGTGTCCAGCGCGGGCGAGTTGAGACAGAAGTAGGACGCAAAGCCCGAGCCGCCGCGGCCCACGCCCTGCGAGGTCTCCCAGATCTGCATCCACAGGGCATTGGCTGGCCCCTTCTGCTCCGGCTGGATCCAGGCCACGCGCGGATCCATCCACGCGCCGCCCCGCGGGCCCGCGCGCCCGCCCGCCCCGCCGCGGCCCCGCCCCCGCCGCGCCCCGAGCCCGGCCGCGCCGTGCACGGACTGACGGACGGGCTGCGGGTGGACAGACGGGCGGGCAGACGAGCCTGCCCTGCGGTTCCGGCTGGCTCGCGGCGGCTGTTCGAGGGGTCCCGGAGCGGCGCAGGTCGGCGCGAGCAGGCCGCGGGTTGGCTCGGGCCTGTCGGGCTCCTTCAGGCGGTGCGGGGCGGGCGCGGGGGCCGCGGCGGCGGCGTTCCACAAGGGCCGCGGGGAGAGGCCATGGGAGAGGGGCGGGCAGCCGGGCCGAGGGGGCGGGCCCAGGCGCCGCGCGGCCCGGGACCCGAGGGAGGGCCGCCGCCGTGCGCCGGGCCCTCAGTCACGCTCGCGCCGCTGGCTCCGTGTTCCTGCAGCGGCGGCAGCGGTGGCGGTGAAAAGACACTCTCGGCGGCGACAGGGAGCAGGAGAAGGAGGGGGCGCCACCGCCTCCGCTCCAATGAGGGGCGGAGAGGAAGCGGGGCGGGGGCGGGGCGGGCGCCGAGGGAGCACGGCCTCCCTTGCGAGGCCGGCACGCCAGTGCGCACGCGCGGGCAATTTCAAACCCTTACTAGACACCGCCGCCTTGGTTACCGCGCCTGCGCACTGGGTGCTGTTCGGTGCGGGTGGGGAGAGTAGTGCGTCGGGAGGTTACTGGACTAGGAGGAGTTGAAGGCCTGGCGGCAGCGGTGATATAAACCCTTATAGTCTAGATTTAGCTGCCGTAAGAAAGTATCAAGGAGTCCAGTGAGCCGCCCTGGGCCCAGCTGCGTCTGCCGGTCCCACCTCCTACTGCTGTGCGCAGGTCGAGACTTGAGTTGCACTCTGGGACTGGGTTCCGTTTAGCCACTAGGCCACGCTGAGCATGCGCAGAAGCAAGAGGCTGCTACCGCTGGATGGAAGTTTCCGCGCAGTCGGGTGGGGATCTCGGACGCAGCCCGGTGCCGTACCCTCAGCCCGTGCGCCTTACGTAAGGGCCCGGCCGGCTTCACCGCGCTGCACCTGCTGCTCTGGAGAAAAGACAAAAAAGCCCCAAGTCTTCTGTGCCATCATCAGAGCTCCGTGTGTAGCTGGTCACGCCACAGTCACTCGTGTCCGCGCCTGCCCACGTGCTCGCCAGCGTCTTCCTGGAGGAGACGGTCCAACACCCGGCGTCCTAGGCGGCACTGCGCCAGAGCAGGACCCGGGGATGGCGTGGCAGTACCCTTCTTTTAGGGTCACCGTACCGGTTTTGTTTCCTTTTTTAAAATGGTTTTGTGTGCCTTAAACGAAGTTCAGACTTCCAAGCCAGCTCGCTGGTGCGGTTTCCAGAGCTAAACTTGGCAGTGCTGCCCATCAGAGAAACAGCTCACATACATAGGAGTAGGGCCTCGTGGCTTCGATTATGCAATCTGGCACAATGTTGGCAGGACTTTAATTAGAGAATCGCCCAGCTGTCTGCTGTTTGGGTTCCCGGTGTTCAGAGGATGCCATGAGACCCTGGTTTGACAATGATGTTGTTTGGAAAGCAAGGCTAACCACACAGTATGTGAAGCAAACGCCAGAGTTCATATAAACCTGGACGTGCCATGCAAGCCCAGACGGTATGACGGAACACCACCGTCCTCACCCCACTCCTGGGCCACAGAATGACCCCGCCCTTTCTGGTCTGAGCCCAATGAATGCACTCCCTGGCAAGCAACTTCAAAAAACCAGAGCCAGTTCCCTGAAACTGTTTGCCTTTTTCCCCAGCGTTGCAGCACGGGGCACCATTGAGTTTCAACATAGCCTAAGCAAGGTCTTTCTAACAGCGTTATATTTTAAATGCTCTCTTCCCCGTCTCTCCCGGTCTCTGCCAGGTGAGTTACAAGTGTTTGACACCAAAAATCATACAAACATGAAAGATCTGTTGCATACTATGGCTTTTCGGCAAATGGTGTTGAATATTCGGGTTCATACATTTTTTGGTACTTGTATATTGTACATTGTACATGTGGAAATTATGACGAGGATTAGAACATGTGCATTAAATAAACTACGGAAAATCACACAAAGTTCATTATTCTAGAACTCTGCTTCCACTGACTCAGCCCAGAATCCTTGTATCCATACCAGACTCCCTTCTCTCCATAATCAACACATCTTCTTGGCTCTATGGGCAAGACAGCCAAAACTCAACAGCTATCTGCTCTCTTCATTCCCCCAACCTATACCCTCTTTAAGCCACTACTTTCTCTACCTGTTTTAAAACAGTGCCTCCTAGCTAGTTTCCCACTTTCCATTCTTGCCCGTTTCTGACATTTTCTCAAAAGCAGCTTGAGTGATACTTTTTTTTTTTAAGTGTTACTCTAAATATTCAGATTATTTCACTCTCGTGCTCAAACCCCTCCAGTGGCTTTCTTTCTTACTCAGCCTTACGATGGCCTGCAAGTTCCTAACATTGCCTGGTCCTCCCTCTTCCTCCCACCTCCTTTCCCAGCTCTTTCCCTAATCCGGCCTACTCCAGCCACCACACAGCTAATACACCCTCCTCAGAGTCTTTGCACTTACTGTTCTATGCTTGGGATACTCCTGCCCCAGATATCCACATGACTCCTCTTCACATCTCAGGTCTTGGTGAGGATTTCCAAGTGACTCTATTTATAAACTACAAACCTAACCCTCAACACTCTCTACTTCCCTTCCTTGCTTTCTTTTTCTGTTAGCATTTATCTCCATTAGTTTCCTGGGGCCCACAAGTGGGATGGCTTAAAACAACAGAAATTCTCTCAGTTCTAGAGGCTAAAAGTCTGAAGTCGAGTTGTTGGCAGAGCCATGCTGTCTCTAAGGGCTGTAGGAGAGATTCTGTTCCTGCTTTCTCTTAGCTTCTAGTGTTGGGACAATCCTTGGCATTCCTTTGCTTGTAGGTGTATCACTCTACCTCCTCCAATCTCTGCCTCCTCCATCAGTGCATGGAATTCTCCCTGTACCTGGATCTCTTATCCTCTTGTTTTAAGGACACAAGTCATATTGGATTAGGGCTCCCTAAAAGCCTCATCTTAACTTGACTACATCTGCAAAGACGCTATTTCTAAGTGAAGTTACATTCTACTGGTACCCAAGTTTATCACTTAAACATACCTTTTGAGGGGACACAATTCAACCCCTCTACAACATCTAATATAAATTTTATTTCTCATTTTTATCATCTGTGCCACCTCACCCCATTAGAATGTAAGCTCCAAAGAGAAGTTTTTTTAAAGATTTTATTTATTTTACTTTTAGAGAGGAAGGGAGGGAGAAGGGAGGGAGAAGCGAGGGCGAGAAATGTCAATGTATGGTTGCTTCTCTCGTGCCCCTTTCTGGGGACCTGGCCCTCAACCCAGGAATGTTCCCTGACTAGGGAATCGAACCACTGACCCTTAGGTTGCAGGCTGATGCTCAATCCACTGAGCTACACCAGCTGGGGAAGAATTTTTATTTGTCCTTTTCCTTGCTGTGTGTCAGCTTGAGGACTACGTCCTCAGTGAACACTGGTGGAATGACAAAGGGTCTACTGACTGATCCAATGGGAATGAAAGCAGGCACCTGCATTGCCAGCTTCCAGAGTCTAATGTATGGGTTGTCATTGTTTACTTCTTTTCAATATCTTAAGCTTTTTTGCCTATGGCCTCATTCCACCTTTGCTGTTTGCCTGTAGCTAATCTCCTCAGTTTGATTCATCCGCCACTAGTCAACTTCTTGTCATTATATCCGGCATTTCATTATTTGTATATTTGGTCATAGATCTTTTTATGTAGATTAGAAGCAATGTATTTCTTAATGTAAATCAAGAAGCACTACCGAGAGTAAAATGCAGTCCCTGAGACTGGGCAAGGGCGGTCTTTCTCATTGCTTACCTAGTTTCACAGATAAGCCAAGCATTTTCCATTTTTTGGCCAAAACCTACTTCTCTCTCTCTCCCTCTCTCTCTCTGTCTCTCTCTCTCTCTCTCTCTCTCTCTATCTCTCTCCCCCTCCGCCCCACCCCCGATATTAGAGGAGGGGTAATATGTAGAGATTACATTATGGTTTTAATGCTTTGTTCTCACAAACAAATGGTTTCCAAAGTGTTGCCTACCATGGACTGCCTGCACCAGAATTAGATATGCTGGTTAGTTAAAATGCAGATATCTGGGGCTCACCTGACTTACAGGCCAATGCATAACTCCATCCTACATCCCAGTTGTCAGAACTCAGACTTGTGGCCCCACCCAATGCAAGAGAGGCCAGCAAATGTAGCTGAGTTGAGAGCTCAGAACAGAAAGGAAATGGGTCTAACAGCACTGACTCCGCCTCAAAATGTTTTGGAGGTAAAATCATCAGGCCCCATAATTGATTCCATGTGGAAGAAGGGGAGAACCCAGAGAGCGTCCAGGTTTTTACCAAGGAGCTTAGAGCAGGACATCCTGGATGATCAACACAAGAGCCACTGCCTTAGCAAAGAAGATGGTAGATATATTTTAAAAGCACCACAGAACACTTAGCACTTACTGCCTGTTTCACTGTGTGACCTGCATTCCATTTATAGGAGAAATGCATATATGTGCATACATATATATTTGAGATGCTTACTCTGCATTAGCAGATTGAATTGTGGTGGACATGGTTGAAGGTAGGGATCTTATTTAAATGGATATAATGGTATCATATAAATGAATAGAAACCTATAATATAAAAAAAATTGTGAAACAGGAAAATTCTCATTTTTCAGTATTTCATTCTTACCTAGTGAAAGCCCCTTCACTTCATTATTTCTCCTTGTACCCTGGTGTTAACCTTTACAAGAAGCACATACTGTTTGCACACCAGCTCCTCAGCTGGCACTGCCATCGCAGACACTGCCTGCCCTTGCCGGAGACACTCCTGGGCTGCTGTACCCCCTCCTGCTGAGGTCATTAGCAGTCAGTCCAAACCTTATTGCAAGAGCCCAAGGTGTTAAGTAAGCTATGGCTCCACACAGGGCAGCAGTTCTAGGTAAACAAACCCTGACTGTCTCCTGGAGTTTGCTAAAATTTCCCTCTGTTTTAGGATTTGAATCAGGGCACATAGCCCACTGTCAAACTCAAATCTGTTTCTTTAGTTAAGAACAGAGACTGCAGAACCAGTTTACTTTGCAATCACTCTGCTATTCCCTGACTGTGAGGCCTTGGGCAAGCTGATCAACCTCAAAGGCCTCGGTTTCCTTATCTGCAGAATGGGGACAATAGTTGTTAGCTTATGCTTAGCACTGAGTGAAGATGTGAGGGGTTTACCAGAGTGACCGGCACGGACTACCAGTCGTACAGGTGTGTTTTTGATGTTTTTTCTCTGAGGCTCTTAACGAAGCTAAAATTCTCTTTGTATACTTCTGTCTCCTGCTTATCTCCTCAGTTAATTAGGGGAAACACACAGTGAGGGCACTGCTCCCTATCTGCGGCTCCTGGGCAGGTTGCAACTTCCATGATGATGGAATTGAATATATTACTGCTCCTCAGGTCTAATGAACTGATTAATTTTTCTATTTCTCTAACTATTCCCTTCTCTCAGCTGAACCCTCTGGGTGTTTTTGTCCCGTTGAGCACACCAGAACATGGAGAGGAGGCTGGAGGCATCTCTAGTTTTTATCTTGCTAAAATCATCACTTAAGTCATAAGCTTCTATACCTGGCATTTGAACAAAAAGAGACAAGAGCACACTCAAGACCCATAGACATGTGTGTCTTTCATTACAGTCCAGGACTGGAGGTGAAAAACTGGAGGATTCTGAGCCCGTCAAACAAGATGTAAGTTACATTTTCAAACAGATCACTAGCACGCTATGTGAAAGGTAACTAATTGGGCAGTGGAAGAAGGGAGGCAGGAAGCCAGTTTGGGGCTACGGCCATTCCACAGAAAGAGACACAGGCACTGGTACTAGGGTAGGAAGGGGGTGAGGGTTGAGGGGGACCATGAGGCAGATTCAGTGTGGAGTTTGAAGGTAGAGTCATCAGGATCAAATGGGGAGTGAGGCAAAGGGAAGAAAAAAGGGTCCATCCCTGGTTGGTGACCTGAGTGACTAAAAGAGGTCTTCCTCTCGCCAGGTGGAGCATGCTGAGGGGAGCAGGGAACAGTCTCTTTTGGAATCATTAGGTTTGAGATGTCCCTTGACACCCTGGAGGAATATCCATGAGGCAATTGGATGCACAAGTCCTCTCTTTGGAAGATGAGTTGGTCTGGAAAGGCATGTCTGGGAGTGAACACTTTCCTGCTGGCACATAACCTGCAGCTCTGGGTGAGCTCACCCAGAGCCAGGGAGGGGGGCGGGGGAGACAGGAACAGAGGAATTGGGGTGGGTGGGACCAGGACCAGGAGGCTCGTCCTTTGTCTTTGTGAATTAACTGCATGGCAATTTAAATCTGTTTAAATTTCTGAGTAGATTTAAGATGTGTGTTGTCATTTTTCAAGGCCCTATTCAATGAAATATGTGGGTAATTACTGTATTTGGGAAGCTGGCTTAAATCCACCGAGGACTAAAAATAGTTAGTTTACAGACCTGTAGATTCTTTTCTCATGACAGCAAAGCCTACAAGCTCCAGTCAGGCAGCCTGGGAGGCACAGGCCCCCTTTAGAGACACTGACAGAGGCTGAACAGAGACTTGCTGCCAGAGACCTTTCCAGTGAATTCTGCGCAGCCAGAAAAACAGATGTAGGCGATATCTGGACTGTCGCTAGTCCACTATTTGTGAAGAAAAAGTGCTCATCATAGTGTTGCCTTCCCTCGGAATTCAAAGCCATGAAGGGACAATGGTTGGAGGTCCCCATCTCAAAGGGCAGCCACATCAGAAACAAGATGGCAGGTGGGAAAAACGCAGGGCGACACCCCTGAAAATGGATGTGTAATTGAAGGAACCCATTGCTAAGTTTCAATTTAGCAAATGATGCTACAGTGCTTCCTAACAGATCACAGTAGTTGTGAACAAAGCGTGGCTTTCACCACCAGCAAACAAATAATGACAAGTAACACTGTTTAAGACAAAACACAGGAGAGAATTTTTTCATTGCTGTTCTCTATTTATTTACTTTCTTGAAGGGGAGGAGTGTTTAATTTCAGCCCTTAAGGGCCTTAGTGCAGCTTAGAGAATATGGTCATTCCATGGAGTTTGAGGGCCTGACTCCTGATCTGGACTCTGGTTGACAACTACATTTCAGGAGTTTGTCATTCAAAGGGGACAGACTAGGTGAACAAATGCCCCTGCACAAAGTGGCTGAAGGAGGTCTGCTTCTGCCTGGGGGCTCTCCAGGCTACACTGACCTGTCCTCACACAGATGCTTTGCAAGAGGATGATACCTTACGGTGGTGATGGAAGGAGTCTCAGGTCACCCAGATGGAAGTTGGACACCTGCCTCTGCCCACCCCCATGAGCAAAAGGCAAATCCTTCAGAGCAGTTGCTAAATATTCTGGGTAAAGAAAATCTCAGTGTGACTGACAATGTGTGCGATGGATGGGGTGTGAGCCACCTCCTAGGGAAGCAAAGTTCGTGTTTTCCACCAATTGTTCTGAAGTCAGAGTCTCTAATGGATAGAAATAGTAGAGAAGATGCACCATTGGCACACATTGCTATTTGCATTGTGGCAATATGCTGTTTTTCATTTTGGGTGTCTGGTCACTGTAGGTTTATGCACTTATGTTCCTGCAAAAGTGGCCCCGTAATGGGGTCGGGGAGAGTGCCGTCTGTGTCTACTTTTGTATGACAGAGCTCAGAAAAGGCCTGGCTAAGAGCTGTGTCCTATACACAGTGCCAGCTGAATAAAAGAACTGACGTTCAAGATCTTCCCAGCTGGACCTCAATCTCCAAGCTACCCTTACTTCCAACTGTTCATTGCTTGCAGAAGCCTGAGGCCTCGGACCTCTTTGCTTGCAGCCCCTGAGTGAGCCACTGGCTTTCCAGTCTCTGACCTTTGGTTCAGAATGCACCAATTTTCTGGAAGTTTTTCTTAATATGGTTTTTGCCTCTCCCAATGCAGCCAAACCTTCCAGACCCAGGTCCAATGAAAACCTTTGTAAAACTTTCTTGGCCACATCAACCTAAAGTGATAGAATGAGGAGGTAATGTTAATATACGCAGAGACTGAAACTCTATCTCTGTATGAGAAGGCAAAGAAAGACCAAAGAAAGAGGATGGCCACTCCAATCTGGGAACTAATGGACTTTATTAGGGGAAACTCACCTATGAGGCATGTCTTGGATGGCTGCAAGGTGAAATAGTTTCCCACACCACTTGGCACTTACCAGAGAATTATTTAGGGAAAAGGGACCGTCATGGATACTAGTACATGAATGCTATTAGGCATAGAAATTACTTTACATTCTTGTTTAGGTCAGGACAACAGCCTCTTCCAGGAAATAGCACATAGCATGAGGCACTGCAAAACAAACATCAGTTATGTTCAGACAGCCTCTAAGGTGGTGTTGTGGAAAGCTATCTTCCTTTTTGCCTGGGCCTAGCTCCTAAGACAGACAGTGGTCATGTCATGGAACAGCCCTTCTTCCACAGGCAGAGATTTAGTCAGTGCAAAAATTACCATAGTGATTTTGAAAATGAATGATGGGCTGATCTCATTGCCTGGAATTAGGTAACTCTTGCTCTGCTTAAAACTTCACTCATTAACTCAGTGTCCTAACTGGACTACAGGCTGTGTCATAGCAGGAGTCTTACCTCCTGGGGATCTGAGCCCTTCACTGGACCCTGTGCTCTGCCTGCAGGCAGGAGGCGCTCAATACCACTGGGTGTGACTTGCATTTGCCTCCCTGCTTCTCTGTTCCTTTGTCATTCACCTGACAGGGCAGGCGCAGGTGGTCCTGGGACTGCAACAGGCAACCCCAGAATCATGGAGGAATAAATGTGCCTTATAGCAATTAGTATAGATCTTTTAAAATAACTACAGAAGTCCCGAGCTAATGTGAGACAGACACTGTTCACCTCCAAATGCTCCAGACAGCAAAGGAAAGAGTCTGAAGATAGACACACATTTGAATCTGTAATATTTAAAGAGTAACTATTCCATCCCCAGGGACCAGGCTCTAACCTTCCAGGTGACCTCAACTTAGGGAACTAGAGAGAGAGCAAGAGAGAAAGCGTTTTTCACACTGGCTTGAAAACATAAGTACTTATTAAGTAAAAAAAGATTGAAATGAGTCACTTAATTATGTTAGTCAAGTAATATTTATGAATTCAATACAATTGCTGACATCTGGGTGCCAAAACATACAAAGAAAATGTCACTTAGAATAAAAGAAGGTATTCAGTTTATTTTGTCTCCATCTTTGGCTCAATCAAGTATTTCTAAAATTCGTTTTCATTTCTTTTCAAAGAGAATATATACCCTTTAATTGGAACACTACATTTTATCACAAAGCAAGAGAGTGATCTTGGCTCAAGTTTTTTATTATTTTTCCCTAAAGAAGCTGGCTCTTTTTGGGACAGTTCACTTAGCCTATTTTAGAGACACAGATCATAGCACATTTTTTATACAAGACACATAGCTGTGGGGGGTGGGGATGGGAGAATCTTTCCCTTTGTTCTCTTACCACGAATTTCTAAGAATGAGTTTGTGAAATTTGAAGTGTCATAGGACATATATGCATAAATGCTGTAGCTGTGTTATTAGCTAACAAAGGCTTAATTAGTAACAGATACATCTCTATTTCTTGTCTAAACAATAAAATGACAAAGACATATCATTGGTGTGTTTCTCAGATTATTTCAGGGTGAGATAGAAAGTCCTGTTTCAAGAGCGTCTTATTTGCAAAATAACTTAAAGTGAATAAAACACATAAAGGCATTTCCAGAATTCAAAATATTAAAATAGCTTTGAACCACTATTACCAACACCGGCACATTCTTTATAACCTGCTAGTTAAAGTTTTTAAAAGCTAGACAAGTTTAAATTCAAATTGTGACCACCTAAGACCTAGTCTCCTCATGTCTAAAACATAAGTTCATGGGGAAAAATTTATAGTAAATATAAGCCAAACACTAGAAAAATATCTTCTACATTCGTGAGTTTTTTAAGTGAGAGAATAATTTGAGGGAAAAACTTGTATACTGTTTTCACCTGGTGGTTCACGAACAAAGGTTCAATGGGTTACTATGATATTTTAAGAATAATGAACCAAAGTAAAGGGAACTATTCTTAGAATACTTTTTCTGACTATGAGTCATGCTTGGAATTTCCTTGCCCATTTCTGAATATTAATTTTGTATCCTGCTACTTTGCCCAATTCATTTATTAGCTCTAGTAGTTTTTTGGAGTCTTTGGGGTTTTCTATGTGCAATATCATGTCATCTGTGCATAATGACAGTTTTACTTCCTCCTGTTCAATTTGGATGTCTTTTATTTCTTCTTCTTATCTTATTGCTGTGGCTAGTACTTCCAGTACTATGTTAAATAAGTGTGGTGAAAGCAGACATCCCTGTCTTGTTTCTCATCTTAAGGGAAAGACTTTTAGTTTTTGCCTATTGAGCATGATGTTGGCTATGGGTTTGTCATACAAGGCCCTTATTATGTTGAGGTATAATCCCTCTATTCCCGCTTTGCTCCAATTTTTTATCTTAAATGAGTCCTGGATTTTATTAAATGCTTTTTCTACATCTATTGATAGGATCATATAATTTTGATCTTTCATTTTGTTTATGCGATGTATCACATTTATTGCTTTGTGAGTATTGTACCAACCTTGCATCTGGGGAGTAAATTCCGCTTGATCATGCTCTATGACTTTTTTAATGTATTGCTGGATCTAATTTGCTAATATTTTGTTGAGGATTTTAGCATCTTTGTTCATCAGGGGTATTGGCCCATAATTCTCTTTTTTTTTATAGTGTCTTTACCTGGTTTTGGAATTCGGATAATGTAGGCCTCATAAAAAGATCTTGGAAGTTTTCCCTCCTCTTGAATTTTTTGGAATAGTTTGAGAAGGATAGGTGTTAGTTCTTCTTTAAGAGTTTGGTAAAATTCACCTGTGAAACCATTCATTCCAGGACTTTTGTTTGCTGGGAGTTTTTGATTACCGTTTCAATTTCATTAGTTGTAATTGGTCTGTTCTGGTTTACTACTTTTTCCTCATTAAGTTTTGGAAGATTGTATGTTCCTAGGAATTTATCAATTTCTCCCAGGTCATCCAATTTGTTGGTATATGGTTATTCATATTACAATCCTTTGCATTTCTGTGGAGTCAGTTGTTACTTCTGCTTTTCCATTTCTGATTTTACTTATTTGGGTCCTCTCTTTTTCTTGATGAGCCTGGTTAGAGGTTTACTAAATCTTGTTTATCTTTTTAAAGAACCATCTCCTCATTTCATTGATATTTTGTATTTTTTTTAGTCTCTATGTCATTTATTTTCACTTTGATATTTAATATTTTCTTCCTCCTACTTACTTTGGGTTTTGTTTGTTTTTCTTTTTCTAGTTCATTTTGGTGTAGAGTTAGCTATAGTACATTTATGCAATGGAATACAATGTGGCTATAAAAAAGAAGGAACTCTTACCTTTTGCTACAGCATGGATGGACCTGGAGATTATCACACTAAGTGAAATAAGCCAGTCAAAGAAAGACAAATACCATATAGTCTCACATATGTGTGTAATCTAATGTACAAAATAAACTGATGAATAAAATAGAGACAGAGGCATGGATACATGAAACAGGCTGACAGCTGTCAGAGGGGAGGAGGGACTGGATGAAAGAAGGTGAAAGGATTAGCCAAAGAATGTATGTGCATGGCCCATGGACTCAGGCTACAGTGTGGTGATGGCTAGAGTAAAGATGGTATGGGAACTGGGCAAAGGGGGGCAAAGGATGGGAAAATGGGGGCATTTGTAATAGTGTCAACAACAAAATAAAGGCTAAAAAATAAATAAAAATAAATTATAGCCTTGCTGGGTAGCATTAAAAAAATATTTCCTTACCCAATCAAATATGTATATTTACTTCCACCACCTGCTTTTATATTTTACATTTCAAATATAATGCATTTTAAATGAATTTTATATAAAATGTGAGATAGAAAATCTAATTCATTTTTTCAAATAATTAGTCACTTGGTCCAATATATTATTTTTCTGATTATTGAGATTATGACATACTAAATTCTTATAAACACTTGAGTATGTTTCTAAAGTTTATAAAGTTGATAGTTTATCCATTCCTCAACCAGAAAAATACTCTTTTAATTAATAGATTGTAAATTGGTATGTTTATCTTCTATATTACACATAACAAGAATTAATGTGAGTCTTTCTACCCCGAACAATGATATATCTTTTTATTTATTCTAGAATTTTATATCTCAAAGTAACGTGTTATTAGTGACTTCACAGTGACTCTTCACATTCTTTTAAAGTTTATTGCTAGTGTCATTATTTTTTATTGTAAATATTTACATGATTTTTTAACTTGACTGTATATTGCTGCTATGTCAGGCAGATACTGATTTCCATATATTGGATTGCTAACCAACCACTCTGTTAAAGTAGCTTTAATAAGTTGACTTCCTTGAGTTTTCAGGTAGACCATCAAATTGCCTGTAAACACAGGTGTTATTGTCTTCTACTTTGCAGTAAGTAGCTCCTGTTTTTCTCATCTTATTTCAGTGTCTAAAATTTTCAAATCAATGATGAATTGTACCGGTGATTGTAGGCACTTTTTTCTTCTTGATTTCAATAGGAGTGCCCATATTTTTTTCATTGCTAAATATATTTAATGCAGGTTTGCAATAGGTTATAATGTTATTAAGAAAATGATAGTCTATTCCTAGCTTTGGAAGCTTTTTTAAAATTCAGAAATGAATATTATCAAACACCTTTTTTATAGGTTTAATATCCAAAATATATAAAGAAATCATATGACTCAACACCAGGAAGGCAAACAGTCCAATTAAAAATGGGCAAAGGACCTGAATAGACACTTCTGCAAGGAGGACATATAGAGGGCCCACAGACATATGAAAAAATGCTCAGTACCACCAGCCATCAGAGAGATGCAGATCAAAGCCACAATGAGGTATGACCTCCCACCTCTCAAAATGGCCATCATTAATAACTCAGCAAACAACAAGTGCTGATGAGGTTGTGGAGCAAAGGGAGCCCTAGTGCACTGTTGGTGGGAATGCAGACTGGTGCAGCCACTGTGGAAAACAGTATGGAATTTCCTTAAAAAGTTAAAAATGAAACTGCCTCTTGACCCAGCAATTCCACTGCTGGAAATATACACCAAGAATCCCAAAACACCAATTCAGAAGAACTTATGTATACACCCCTACAATAATAGCAGTGCTATTTACAATAGCCAAGTGTTAGAAGGACCCAAGTGCCCATGAGTAGGTGAGTAAATTAAAAAACTGTGGTACATTTATGCGATGAAATACTGTGCAGCAGAAAGAAAGGAGGAATTCCTACCTTTTGTGATGGCATGGATGGAACGGGAGACTATTATGCTAACTGAAATAAGCCAGTTGGCAAAAGACAAATACCATATGACCTCACTTATAACTAGAACCTAATGAGCAAAATAAACTACTGAGGAAAAATAGAACCAGAGACAGGGAAACATGGAACAGATTGATAGCTGTAAGAAGGGAGGAGGGAGGGGGGAATGGTGGAAGGAAGGGGTAGGGATTAGCTAAAGAACATATATGAATGACCCATGGACATGGAAATTGGAGAGGGGATTGACTGTGGGCAAGAGGGGTGGGCTGGTTGGAGGGGAAGAAAAGGGAGAAAAATTGGGACAACTATAACAGAATAAATAATAAAAAATAAAGTAGAAAATAATTATAGAATAGCTTCATTTATATTAAATCATTCTTACATCCCAGTAATAAAATATATTTAGACATGGTGGGTTATCCTGGAACAGACTACTAGACAATGCATGAGTATTGTATTGAAGTGCTTGTATCTGTGAGATTCTTATGTAGTTTAAATAGTGGCATTTTTTTCTTAATGATTTTATGGTGATGATTTGTAAAATCTGACTGAAGCAACATTATTAAAGACAGAATTTTGAAAACTTAAAATTCCAAGAGCTCTTTCCTGGTTTATTGTTCTTATCAAATCCATTACAGTTTTGTGCATCTTTCTAGCAAAACATCGGTGTTTTCTAGTTTATATGTATAGCATAAAATTGTCTATCAATTTCTTTTCTACCAAATGTCTTTTTTGTATTTCTAAATTCTTTTTGTCTGTTTTTTTAAGCACTGTTGCTTGGTAACTGATGATTCATTAAAGGTATATACTCATTCTGAATTGTACAACCTAACAATACAAAACGACCTCCTGTTCTCCTTTCAGTTCTTTTTGTCTTGGATGTGAGACAGCATTCTCACATTCTTTCAGAACAACAGAACCATTTTTAGAGTTATTAACAAAGGGGCTTCTGGGAATTAGGGCTTATAGGTATGGGAGGAGCTAAGGGAGTGGAGGTCTGTAAAGGGAGGTGGAGGATCAGAGAAACAGTCACTCACCAGCTCACCTGAAGCATCAGAGCTGGTGGACAAAAGGGAGCTTGCAGACCTAGACTCTGAACTGGGACCACAGAGGGAGAATGTATGGCAAGGTCCAGGTAAACTGCCGCAAGTAAAATGCTATCCCTGAATAACTACTACCTATGCAAGCCCACAACCAAGTGCCTGGTGGTGGCCCAGGGATACAGTTGGTCAACAGGGCCAGCAGTCATGAAGATGAGTTAGATCCAGAACAAGAGAGAATAAAGAGAAAGAAGGGTTGACCAGTTTTCTGCATTTGTCTGTCATTATATCTGACCATGGTAATCTTCTAAGATCAGTGATTTCTTCTTCTAAGGTTAATGTTTTCCACCTTCCAAATTTTTTGCATTTCTTCTTTGCTCAACTCTAACCAGAACCACACAGAGAAGGGGACACTAGAAAATGTAACTCACAGCCTTCACCAAGTTCATACAACTTAAGCCAACACATTATATTTTGTCTAGTATTAATTTGTAATTGCTATTTTTATTTTGATATTTTTTCCCAATGTCTTAGAGCATACTTTGATACTTATTTAATAGTTTTCTTTCTGATTTTTGAAATAATAAGTTCTCTAGATAAGCACTATAGAATAGTAGAAGAATGTAACCAATGTAAATATAAGAGAAATAAAATGATGCAAATAATCAATTAATTCATAAGTTATGAAAAGAAAAAAAGGAAAACAAGCAAATAATAAGACTGTAGATATAAATACAAATATATCAGTAATTATATTAAATATAAATGGTATAAATATTTCACAAAAAAGATTAAGACTGTCAGTCAAAGATTTTAAAATCTGACGTGCAAGACTTCAGGTCAAGATGAAGATGCAAGTAAACATGGCTCACCTTTTCATACAACCATATCAAAACTACAACTAAACTAGAGAACAACCATCACTCAGAACTTTCAGAAATTGAGTTGATTGGAAGCCTGACAACTAATTAATTAAAGATTCCACATCCCTCCAGACTGGTAGGAGGAATGGGGACATGGAGACATGAAATAGGCTGATTCCACACCCATGTGTGGTGGATAAAATTCAGAGCAGGTATCTCAAGAGTAAGGAGTTTCAGCCCCACATCAGGCCCTTAAGCCCAGGGTTACAGTGCCAGCTAGATAAGTCCCTATAACTTCTGGCTGCAAAATCAGCAGGGATTGAGTTGATGGAAGAAACTTCTGGAGCCCCAAGCAGTTCCTCTTAAAGAACCCACACATGGACTTACTCAGACTCCCTCCCTCTGAGCTCAAGCACTGGGGTAGCAACTTGAAAGGCACCAGTGGCATGTGGAGAGGAACTGAAGTGTCTGACATCAGGACAAGAGGTGAGGGACAGCTTTTTCCCAGACACATCTGCGCACAGAAGCCATTGTTCCTTTTCTGAACCCTCCCCTTATAGAGCCACAGAGTTGGCAGGTGTGTGCCATATCTGAGACTCTGTCAACCTGGCTAACACTGTTTGCCTTGCCTTGGAGATTCCCTGATACTCTGCTACACCCAACGTATGTGCTTACCCAAGCTTTAACAGTGGCTTTTCCATATGAATGGCTGGCCTTGCCTCATGCTTCACAACTTCCTAAATTCTCTCAAAGAAGCAACAGCCATCCTATCCTCATTGAGAACCCAGCCCCCATACCTCTTGCTAAGTGGCCCCAAGCCTGGCACTAGCAGCAACCAGCCTAAGTTCACAGCTTCACTTCTCCTGGGAAACTCCACAAGTAGCAGCCATCTTCAGATAGCTTTGTAGTTCATGCAGGGTGGCCCTGGGCAGAATGCAAGTGGGGGCTGAACTTGGCTTAGACCACCCAGGAAAACCCAGGGCTTGTATACCCAGTGGACAACTACAAACCACACTGGAGCACCACCATCCTACCCCTATATAGCTGATCCTCCACAGAGGGCAGAGGTTGGTGGTCAGTGGTCAAAGCCAGTCCTTGAAGCTGACTGATTTGAGTAAATCCCTCCCATTGACCTGCCAACAGCAATCAAGGCACAACTACAAAAGAAAGGTCTGCTCAACCCACACAAAAGGCACACCTCAAGTACCCAGCTTTGTTGATAGGGGAGGATGTGCCACTGGACCCTACAGGACACCTAGTACATTAGGCCACACCGCCAAGACAGAGTCACAGAAGTTCTACTTAATATATAGAAACAAACACAGGAAGGCTGACAAAACAAGGAGACAAAGAAACATGGCCCAAATGAAAGAACAGATCAAAATTCCAGAAAAAGAACTAAACAAAATGGAGATAAGCAATCTATCAGATGCAGAGTTCAAAACACTGGTTATAAGGATGCTCAAGGAACTTAGTGAGGACCTCAACTGCATAAAAAAGACCCAGTCATAAATGAAGGATATACTAATTGAAATAAAGAACAATTTACAGGGAATCAACAGTAGAGTGGATATAGCTGAGAAGCAAATCAATGATTTGGAACATAAGGAAGCAAAAAACCAATCGGAATAACAGAAAGAAAAAATAATCCAAAAAAACAAAACAAAGCAAAACACAGGAAACCAAGGATAGTGTAAGTAGCCTTTGGGACAACTTCAGGTTTTCTAACATTTGCATCATAAGGGTGCCAGAAGAAGAGAAAGAGCAAGAAATTGGAAATCTATTTGAAAAAATAATGAAAGAGAACTTCCCTAATTTAGTGAAGGAAATAGACATGCAAGTCCAGGAAGCACAGAGAGTTCCTAACAAGATGCATGCAAAGAGGCCTTCTCCAAGATCCATTATAATTAAATGCCAAAGGTTAAAGATAAAGAGAGAATCTTTTTTTTTTTCCAAGATTTTATTTATTTTTAGAGAGAGGGGAAGGGATGGAGAAAGAGAAAGAGAGAAACATTGATGTGCGAGAGAGACGTTGGTTGCCTCTCACACAGCCCAAACTGGGGTCCTGGCCCACAACCCAGGCATGTGCCCTGACTGGGAATTGAACCAGCTACCTTTCAGTTTGAAGGCCAGCACTTTATCCACTGAGCCACACCAGCCAGGGCAAAAGAGAGAATCTTAAAAGCAGCAAGAGAAAAGAAGTTAGTTGCCTACAGGGGCATTTCCATAAGACAGTCAGCTGATTTCTCAAAAGAAGCTTTGCAGTCTAGAAGGGAATGGCAGGAAATATTCAAAGTCCTGAAAAGTGGGTACCTACAGCCAAATTTACTCTACCCAGCAAAGCTATCATTCAGAATCAAAGGGCAGGTAAAGAGCTTCCCAAACAAGATAAAAGCAAAGTTCATCATCACCAAACCATTATTATATGAAATGTTAAAGGGACTTATTGAAGAAAAAAAGATCAAAACTATGAATAAGAAAATGGAAATAAATACATATCTATCAAGAACTGAATCTAAAAAACAAACTAAGCAAGCAAAAGAACAGAGACAGAATCATGGATACAGAGAATATTTTGATGGTTGCCAGATGGGAGGGGGGTAGGAATGGGTGAAGAGGTGAGGGGAGTGAGAAGTACAAATCAGTAGCTACAAAATAGCCATGGGGATGTAAAGTACAGTGAAGGAAATGGAGTAGCCAATGAACTTATACACATGACCAATGGACATGAGCAAAGGTGTGGGGATCGCCTGAGAGAGAGAGAGGTGCTGGGTGGAGGGGGGTAAAAGCGGACAAGTTGGGACAACTATAATAGCATAATCAATAAAATATAATTTAAAAATAAATAGAATCCAATTATGTGCTGCTTACAAGAGACAGTCTTTAGTTCCGAACACAGAAATGTTGAATGTAAGAGTAGAAAACCAAATTTATAAGTTAGATAAGCTTTATCCAGGCATAAGTTATAGTGCTATTGACTATGAATTCAATGTTAATTGATCAATAATATATGTTAAATAGACATCTTTAATAACAGTTAACAATAAAACAAAGTTACGTATTGATTGGCTGGTAAAAATGTTGTGAACAGAAGCCCATAGGAACCTAACTGCATTTCTTTTAGAGGCAATGGTCCAATATCCACTAATATATTTGGTGTTTGTTGCAGCTTTATAGAATATCACTAATGTGAATAACAAAACTGACTGCATATAATGTCATAGAAATATGGTGTATACCATGCCATAGGTGGTGTCATAGCCTTTCCATAGCATCATCCCCTGTTCACCTGAATTCCTGGGCTCAATCTTTGGAGCCCAAGATGAAGAGATTTCACATATTACCCTTTTATCTCTTTTATTTGTTTGCCCTGATAAAAGGCTTGGGCACATGTCAACTCTCTAATATTAATTTTTGTTTTAATTTTGTATTTATAATCTACAAGTGTCCCAAAGCCCAGGTTAAAACCCAAGGACATTTTTTTGCCTGTGCTGTGTTTTGATATTTTTGAATTAGTCGCTCACATTGAAAAACTCAAAGATTTCACATAAAATTTTGAGAGGATCAGGCATATAGTTCTCCCTCACACCTCCTTGTGACCAATTTTTCAGCCTTTTGCCTTCTTAGTCTCTGAGCATCCACACAAATCAGTGGCTGACAACTATAAATGAGTACAGATCTGTCATTTTGGTCATTCCATGTGGACAAAGTGGACAAGCAATGAACTGCCTAACATTCTGCCCTTTGAGATCTACCCCCAACCCAGTCTTCCTGGGACTTTCCTGATTGGCTTGACATACTGCAGCTGTTCCGGTTGCTTTACTCTGTATTGTGCAGAACCAACCATAAAGCAGGCAGGAGGGCTTTTCCTCCCCCATCAACTGCACATAAAGAACTCCATAAGGAGAAGGAGGCAATACAGCAGGGACAGGTGTCAGAGTCTGAAACGTGCTTACGCAACTTACTTGTCTCTTGTACCTGCTGGAGGCCAATTATATAAATGCAACATCCACCTGATGACAAAATGCTGCTACGCTCCCCCAAAATTGCTTGGTCAGACAGCACGTGGTTCTGCAATGGAAAGTCTGGTCTTGTGGACTCTGATCCTATGGTCAAAAGTTCAGTATTTTTCAGGGCCCAGTAACAATCAAGACACTTTCATTCGAAATGGAAAATATCTGTCATAAGGCTCAAGTGACAATGTAATTTGCATGGCAACCTAGATTTGCTACAAAATCTTCTCTTACTCTGAAACCCCACTGAAAACTGGTAGCTTTTCAGGTTATTCATTAAATAAGTTGGAGAAGCACACTCATGTGATAAATGTTGCCTCCAAAATCCAGAAACCCCCTAAGTGTGGAACATCTTTTTAATTGTAGGTGGAACAACACATAGCAACTTTCCTTTATCCTGAAAATGAATATTCTGACACGCTCCGGACCACTAGATGCTCAGGAAATTTATTCAGGCTGTGGTCCCATGAATTGTCCTGGCATTTATCTCTTGTCCTCTGGCTGTCATGAATCTTAGTAAGGCATCTATTATGGACTGAGCTGTGTTTGTCTTCCCACCTCAATTTCTTTATTAATGCTCTACCCCTCAATATGACTGTATGAGGAGAGAGGGCCTTTAAAGAGCTCATTAAGGGTAAATAAGATCATAAGGTGGGCCCTCATCCTATAGGACTGGTGTCCTTATAAGAATCGGAGGTGATGTTAGAACTTTCCCCATGCAGCGCACAAAGAAAAGGCCACATGAGGACGCGGAGAGAAGGCAGACGACTGCAAACCAGGAGGAGAGGTCTTGCCAGAAACCAGCCCTGCTGGGACTTTAAACTTGGGCTTCTTGTCTCCAAAACAGTGAAAAAATAAATTTCTATTGTTTAACCCACCTAGTGTGGTATTTAGTTATGGCAGTGCAAGCTGACTAAGACAGCATCTAAAGTACTTGTCACCTTCTAATCATCAGATTCAATCTGAATAATTCCAGGAATGTAGAGGGTCAGTGTAATATTTTGTAGGATATCAAAATAATCAAGTTCTCCACAGACTGAATTATGGCAGAGAAGAAAAGTGCACATAACCCGGAGGCAAGATAATGGAGGTATACTCTTGGCCCTGCCAAATAAGAGCTAACTTGTTTGGGCACTTGCAAGTTAGAGAGAGGAAGAGAGAAAGAAAGAGAGAGAAAAGGAAGGGAAGGAAGGAAGGAAGGAAGGAAGGAAGGAAAGAAGGAAGGAAGGGAGGAAAAAAGGAAATATAACAATATATTTGTTATATTAATAGCTTCATATCAAATGATCAAATGCCAGGAGATGTGTTGATACTTTCCAGTAAAGATACCACATCTGGAAAAGCAGCTGCTACTGGAGTCACCACGTAATTAAATTTATGGTGTCCATAATCCCACTACCTTCCAAGAAGGCCCAAGAAATAAGTTAAATAGTAATGTATTACTCTTTCAGGTTACCCAAAAAGAATAACTTGTTCAAAGCTTACTATAAAAATACTATAAAGTCACCACTGCTGAATCTTTCAAGTCTTTGATGATCATACCAATCTCTGCAATCCACTCAGAGACATAGTATTTTGTTTGTTTGTTTGTCTGTTTGTTTATTATCCTAGAAGAAAGGAAAAGTTCAAGGGACTTTAACTTGTTGCTTCCTACTATCCAAGTATAAGACCCAATGTGCAGGTGTTGAGCGTATATTCCGATCACTACTGTCAGGCACTGGAAAAATAACAACAAAGTGGATCCGTGAGCCATCTGGACCCACCCTGGGATTTATACTACACCCCATTTATTATTTGACCAACATAATTCATTCACTTTGGTGAAACACAGTGGCATTATCATTTCCACAAATTAGCATCGATTTAGTGTCAGTGTCTAGTGACCCACAAAAGTCTGAGAGTTACCCTTTCTCCACTGCACTTCCATCCTGCTAAATGGATGCTGGTCCTTTGGGGGAAAGGCTTGGAGGGTGACTTACAGAATATACTTGTAGCAAAGTCTCAGAGTCTCCATTTGTGCAATTATTTGTTTAATGATGGTACTCCCTTGGACTCTAACTTCATAAACATAGATGCTATGTTGCTTTGCTCAACTTCATATTCCCAGAACTAAGATAGTGCCTAACACAGAGGCAGCATATGAGTACTTTCTGAATGAATGAACCAGGAAGGGATTGTAGAAAAGGAACACACTGAGGTCTGGGTCCAGCTCACACACAGGTTTGGAACCAAAGATCATCAAGACTGATCATAGAGTACCCAGTACCCCAGGGTGCATCTGTCTTCCTGGATCTCCCCATTGGTGATGACTTGATGGGACCAGATCTTAGGTATCCAGTTTACTGAATCTTGACCATCTCTCAAGGTCTTTTGGAAAAAACAACCTCTTTTCCCCTACTTACCTCATTGGTCTTCCCCTCTGGGTTAACCTAAGTCTTGGCTATAAGGATGAATCTTGGATGACAGAAAAAGGATTCAAGAAGCACTAGCCCACTCTCTGAGATTCAATATCAAGTGACCCTTGACATCCATCTGGCTCTGGACTCATGCCCCACATAAGTTCATGGGCATCTGGTGCCTTAGATTTTGAGGCCTTGACTCTAGGTGGTAGTTTGCTGGCTAAGATCCCATTTCCCTCCTTCTGCCCCACCCATCAGCACCCTTCCTACCTCTTGCCAGAGGCCTTTTTGACAGAATTTCCTGACACCTGCTTAGACATTCAATTTGATACCATACTTTGCAACACATTTTTCAATTCTTTTACTTTGAAATAGGTTTAGATAATCACCAAAGAGTTACAAAATAATAGAAAGTTGTCCTATATTCTTCTTGCAATGATCAAACTAGGGAGCTAACAGTGGTAGAGCTCACATCACTATAAACCATTGATCTTGTTGAAATGTCATTGTTTTTTTCCCATGAATGCCCTTTTACTCTCCCAGTGTACAATCCAGGATTCCACCTCTTACTCAGTCGTGTTGTCTCTTTAGCCTTCTTCAATCCTTGACAGTTCTGTCTCTCATGACCCTGACATATTTGGAGAACACCAGTTAGGTAGTTTGGAATGTCTCTCAATATGTGTCATGTGAAGTATTTTAAAAGGTAATATTGCATCATATTACTGCTAGCTTAAAATTCCTATCTATTTCCGTATCATCTACTGAATCATATCTTAAACTTCCCATATGGACAAATGGACTCTTGATCATTTGATCTATCATTTCATCCTCTTTATGGCCTTTAGAATCACTCACTTCTGCAGCCATCCTGAACCCCCCTCTAATAAATATGCTCCAGCATCTTCATCCTCACAACACTTAAAATCTATTTTTCCTTCTCTTTTATCCATCACGTGAACTCCTAGTATTATTCAAGACACCATTTTTCAGGCAAGTAATGCTAGAAGCTACAAAGCCCCCACATCTTAGCGGCTGAACATAACAGTTCGTTTCTCATTCACTCAAGCTCTCATGTGGATGTCCTTGGTTGGGTGGCTCTCCTGGGAAGCTGTCCTCCAAGTGGTGGAGACATCTCAGGGCACTGCCATCTTCAACAAATAGCCTATAAGGTCACCATGGAAGGGAAAAAAAAGAAGTGCGTGTGGAAGTTTGTCATAGATACATACATATGGCACAAGCCAATACAGACTCACATCATTTCTTCCCATATTACATTGGTCTAAAGTAATCATGTGGTCATTTGCAACGGATTAGGGAAATGTAGTTTCCTGGATCCCAGGAGGAAAGCGAAGCAGCTTAATAAAGTTATGGCATTTCTCTGCCACTGACCACCCTCTAGTCACCAAATTACTTTATTTTTCCCCCCCACATAATACAGCTTACTCACCCTCTTCCCAAGCGAGAGAACACAGACACACATCCCGTTGTAGTACGCAACTCAGAGCCCAGGATCTTTGTGTGGTTCAGGCCTCTCCATGAAAAAAGCAGCAGTTCTTTCTGGCCTGGTCTTTGGCCTGGCAGACCTGAGAGAGAAGATCTGCTACCCCACTTCCCTGATCTGCAAACACAGCAGTGGATCAGGACAATGGACCAGCATGAAACTCTCCCATTTGGAGAGAGGAAGAACGAAAGTCTCATAGCCCTCGCTGGGCCATAGGTGTGCTTTACTCCTGCAGGACAGGTGTGGTGATATTTCCCGGCTCTGGATGCTGGGGGAACTCTGATTAGACCCTGTATTTGCTCTCTGGGACCCTTAAGCCACCAGCCTTCATCATCTGGGGGTTCCTCCTTGCTCATTGTTACCCACAGACACATAACAGTGAACTTTGCATAGTGAATTCTTCTTGGAACAGTACAGCTTTGGAAGTGCACACCCTGTTTAGGAAACATTTGAGGACTCAGAGATTGTTTTGAAATCACAAACAATCAAAGGATATTTTGATCCAGACTCATGGTATTCTCAGTAGCACAATCATTTCAAAAACTTAGTGACTTGAGACTTATTTGCCTGCAGTCAGTTCCATGTACCAATAACCACACCTCAAGACCTTTCCTGGACATCGTTCTGGAATTGCCTATGTTTCCTTGCCTCCTCACCCCTATGATTCTCTCTCAATGTAATGGCAGCCTCATGGGACATTGAGCTTGAGTTGGAAGTCTACATGCTTGCTCACAGCTTTACCTGAGACATTTTTTCACTCAGAAAGTTCACCAGAATTTTGGCAGCTCAAATTATTTTCATTTCCCATATTTTACCATTAGGAGACTAGAAACAGTTACCTATTACTACCCCACAAGGCCCTGAATTGTTAGACCCTCTATTACCTTTCATTTTCTGCTTACAAAACAGCCAATTATTTCTTGAGTTCATCTCTTCCCTGTTTTGCCTTTCCAAATAGAGCCAATTCCAATTAAGACAAATTTCTAACACTCCATTTTCCAGTGATTCCCCCTAAGAGTGCATAGTCATGGGGCCTGCCTTCCAAGTCTCTGTTTTGCCAAATGGTTTGTCACAACGTAACACAGGTGTCCAGCCATCCAGCATCGCGCTATGTTTCTTACCCAACTCTTGCCAAGCTGCTGAGAAAATGACCATGTATTCTTTTTTATTTTGCCACACAACTGACTGCATTATTTAGCAACTGACTACAAGGTACCAATTTCCATTGTATTAAATAAATCATTCTAGTTGTTGCAAATGACCCCCATGTTTCATTGGCTCCATATAAACAAAATATATGTTTATTTCTCACCCACCCAATGTTTAATGAGGATTTTCCAGTTAGCACGGCCTCTTCAGGTAGTGAGTCAGAGATCTTGGTGACTCCTTCCATCTTGGAATGCTTCGTTCTCCAACATGTGGCTCCAAAATTGCCACAGAAGAGAAAGGATTATGTGTGCAAGGTATTTTAATGGGCTAGCCCAAAAGTATCATATCAATAAATCATATCTGCCCACATTTCATCAGTCAGAATAAGTTTTATGACCACACTCAAGTGCCAGGGGGCTGGTTAAATCATTATCCTTGGTGCCAGAAAGATAATTAAACAGTTGACAATAATTAGAATTGTTTCTGCCAACAGACCAATCTGAAATTTCACCTGATGTCTTTGCAGAATTAGATATTTCCCCCTTCGCTTACAGGTGTCCTGTACATAATTTTCATCACAGTACCCCCCACATTGTATTAAAAATTATTTTATTGACTCAGATAACGAGTGCCTCAAGGTTAAGAACTGCCCTGCATTCATCTCTGTGGCACCTGAGCCTGCCATTCTGCCTGGCCCAGGGCAGGTGCTCAGTGAGTGCTTGTCAAGAGAATGTTTCGTGGGAGAGAGGCCAAGTTCAGAATGGACACCTAGAGTCTGTCCTCTCTGCAGAATAGGATGGGACTTCCCTAATGGGGAGAGAAAAATTAGGGATTATTTTTAGATATATTTTTCAAAAATGAAAGTAACATTATGCTCTTTTTCATTTATTCAAGTGGGAAAATCGTGTTCCCTCCTCCCTGGCACTAACTAGGTCATTGTGCATTTCCCAATTGATTATTCTCAGTGTAATAAATTTCTCAGTAGAGGCTCCTATTTATATTTCTTTGAGTAACATATCTTGTCCTGAAGTAAATTCTCACTTATAATGGAAGGAAAAACCCCATAAAATTTGGGCATCAAGTTGCCATTTAGTACTGGGAGGGTGATATGTGGGAAGCCTGTCCCCTGAAGATTTAGGACTGTGCCCCAAGACTTCTCTATTCAAGGAGCCCAAGACACGGAACCTTCCTATTCAGGCAGAACCATGCCCAGTTAATGGATGGGAATTTGTAGAAACTTGGAACAATAGCCCATTTGTTTACTATTAATCTAAGAAACAAAGAGATCTTGATGAGGTTGCCCGAACAGATTCTGAAAGAACATTTGAGATGCCTCTCGGCTCACGATGGTGGCCCGCACTATGCAGAAGGAAGCTTCTTAGTGTCCTGGTCTGTCCTAGAAAACAGAGGAATCTGGCCACCAGGAGGTATGTGCCAGGACCTGATAGGTGGTGGTGACAATTTTCTGACAGTTATTCATGCGGTGTCTTGAAAAAGGCCTTTTTATAACTTGCCCCAAAGCCCCACCTAAGCTATCTGTAGCTCCCTCCCAGCAGTCCTCACCTCCTTCTCCCGAGGACCCAGTTTGGAGAAGGGACTCAGCTATTCCCCTGGCTGGCAGAAGTGTCCTAAGAAGTCAAACCCTAGGGCAGGAGACTTGCCTTTGAGGAATCTGCTTAGCATAATGGCTCTGTGAAAGCAGCTCATTGAGCTAAATGTTTGTTGCTCCTCCCTCACTCTGTCCCTAGGGCCATCTTTAGCAGGAGGGCAGTGGAGCACAGCTCTGTGGACATCAGAGCATCAGAACCTGGTGGCTTGAAAACCTAGGGCATAGGGGCCGGGCCTCTCTCTCCTTCCGCAGGTTATATCACCAGGCTGATTTAAGCACAGGAAGGAACAGTTTGTCGAAAGTATATAAAGCCTTTACTTCCCACTCAGCTATTTGTCTTTCATTAATATGCTTCACTTTTTAGAGTAGCTTTAGGTTTACAGGAAAATTGAGTGGAAAGCACGAGAGTTCCTACATACCTCACTCTCCTTACATAGTTTCCTGCATTAAAAACATCTTGCATTAGTGTGGAACATTGGCTACAATTGATGATATAATTAATAATATGATAAATAAAGTGCAATCTGAATAGATTTAAAATTTAATAATTAAAATGAGTTAAAATGTAAATAATAAATTAAAATAAATAATTTTAACAAAATAATAATAAAATGAGTTATTATTAATTGAAGTCCATAGTTTACATAAGGGTCAACTCTTTTGTTGACCCTTGGCATTTGTACATCCTACGGGTTTGGACAAATGACTAATGACATGCATCTATGATTATAGCATCATACGGAGCAGTTTCACTGCCCTAAAATTGTCTGTGCTCCCTCTATTTATCCTCCCCACCCCACACCCAATCTCTGGCAACCACTGATCTTTTTGTTGTCTCTATAGTTTTGCCTTTTCCAAAATGTCATTTAGTTGGGCTCATACAGTAAGTAGCTTTTTCAGACTTGCTTCTTTAATTTAGTAGTAAGCTTTTAAGATTCTTCCTTGTCTTTTTGTGGCTTAATCATTCATTTTTTTAAATCTCTAAATAATATTCCATTGTAAGAATATACCACAGTCTCTTTATCCATCAGCTCTCTTGGTTTCCTCAAAGGTTTAGCAATTTTAAGTAAAGCTGCTATAAACATCTGTGTGCAGGTTTTTGTGTGGACATAAATTTCAGCTCACTTCAATTAGGTAAGTAAACACCTAGGCACATGATTGCTGAATTGTGTGGTAAGAGTATGTTTAGTTTTAGAAGAAACTGCCAAACTTTTCTTTCAAAAATAGCTGTACTATTTTGCATTCCCACCAGCAAAGATTGAGAGTTCCTTCTGCTTTACATTCTCACCAGCATTTAATATTATCAGTGTTTTGAATTTTGGCCATTCTCATAGGTGTGTCATGATATATCATTGTTGTTTTAGTTTGCAATTCCCTGATGACATATGACCTTGAGCATTCTTTCAAATGCTTGTTGCTCAATTGGGTTTCCCCTCTATCCCCACCCCATGGGCCTAATTTGAGATATTTCTGATTCAAAGCAGAAAGACTGGCTTATCATTATGGAAGAAAACATTTCTAAATTGATGGGCCAAGCATTCCCTTAACACATTTTCAAAAGTAATAGGGAAGCACACTAATTCCAAGTAACATTTCCTTTTTTAGGTGGTTTCAATTTAGCACAGTCAGAGCTAAAAACAATAGGAAATGATTAATGCTCCCCACCCCACACCCTGGGGGAACTTTGAGACCAGATTCTGCCACTTTGCAGTGGGGGGAAGCACCCAATCCAGACTATTGGATACTGCACAAAGAGCCAGACACTAATTAATTTGAGATATTTCCACAATCCTACCTCCCACGTGCATATTTTAGATCAGACCAGCTAGATTCTATGAGAGAAAGGAAATTGTTATTTCACTGAGAGAGCCAGCTTGTTTTACTTCAATGAAACTGAAGAAGTGAAATTCATTGCCTGCACTAGACTTCTCAGTCTCCATGATGAGTAAGCTAATTCCTTATAATTATATATATAATATATATATTAGATTGCATAACCTCCAATCCCAATATCCAATTGGCTATAAATGTCCTGTTGGATTGGTTCTGTTTCTCTGGAGAACCCTCTTTACCCAACAGCAATTGGGGTCCTGCTCCCTGCTGCTACCCTCTAGGTAAAATGTCAGAGGCAAAGTTTTGGTGATAAAGAAAAGGAGCCTTCATTCAAAAGCTTCACAGTTTTGAAGCAACAACTTTCCACATGCATTAGTCACTTGAGCCTATCAATTAAGGCTGAACTCCTGAGTTCTATCATTCTCCCTGTTAGCTTTAATTCTCTTATTTCTATAGGGTCAGTTTACAAACTAAACAACATATGATATAAAAGCTACACAATTTTGGAAGAACAGCAGGCTTTTGCCTCAGAGGTCATCCCCCATAGAACATCCAAAGAAGAATATCCCTGCCACCCTCTGCCAGGCTAGCCTGAAGCGAGACTGTGCCTGGAGTTTCTTCCCATCCAAGATACCATCCACTGGGAAATGCAGGCAGCTGCAGCTCAATCATCCAGGCATCCTAGGGGAAGGAGAGCCTGAGAGCCAAAGAGAGCCAGCGCCAGCCCTCCCGAGAGCCCTCCTTTTATTTCCAATTGTCTTGCCCATAATTTCATGTGTTCTGGAGGCATTCAGCTTCTTAGCCAATCCTGTCCTAGACTGCTTGTCATTGCCTTGGGCAAACTCCTCCTATGCACACCCCCCCCCACCCCGCTGCTTCTCCCCAGGGATCTGATTAGATCTCTCTGCTTCCCTGTGACAAACCCAGAAGGGGAATCACACAAGATTGTGAACATCAGGAGGTAGGGATCATGGGGCCACCATGGATTTATTCTGCTACAATAACACATCTTATAAAGTTAATAAATCATGTACTTTTTTTTAGATTTTATTTTTAGAGAGAGGGGAATGGAGGGATAAAGAGAGGGAGAGAAACATTAATGTGTGGATGCCTCTCGCGTGCCCCCTACTGGGGACCTGGCCCTTAACCTAGGCATGTGCCCTATCTAAGGAGTCAAACCAGCGACCTGTGGTTCACAGGCCAGCACTCAATCCACTGAGCCACACCAGCAAGGGCTAAATTTTGTACTTATATATAGCAAAGTGTCACTTTGAGAGCACAAGACAAGGAGGAGATCATAGACTTAAAATAAAATCGACAGCCATTGCAGTACATTGAGTCCCGCAGAGACAGCACTAGGGCAAGTGCGACCTGGACAGGCACTGGGCGACTCTGCTTGCTGAGAAAAGGTAATTAAATACGGACAAAGGAGGTCCTAAGAAGCCGAGATGCTAAATGTAATCACATGCTTTCTTTGTGCAGACTTGCCAGAAGGAGCACAAGAAGAAGACCCAGGTGCTTCAGTCAACTTCTCAGGGTTTTCTAAGAAGTGTTCAGAGAGGTGGAACACCATGTCTGCTAAAGAAGAAGGAAAATATGAAGACATCGCAAAGGCAGATAAGACCTATTATAAAAGAGAAATGAAAACCTATATGTCTCCTAAAGGGGAAACAAAAGGGAAGTTCAAGGATCCCAATGCACCTATGGGGCTGCGGAAGCTTCCCCTTGAAAGGAGAGAAGCTGGGACCACAAACCAGGCTCCTAAGCACAGAGCTCCCGTGACGGGATAGGCAGACCACATAGTACCCAGCAATGAAAGGCCACGAGGTTTGTCTCTGCTGGGCAGAGATGAGATCCGTCTCTAAAAAAAGAGAGACAAAGCCACTATTTTTTTCTTTTTCTTTCATAATTCTTAAAGGCGCCAGATCACAGGTTTTGTGTTTGCAACCTCTCACCTTGGGCCCAAGCCAAGGGAGGGCAGCATGGACTACAGTTGTGCAGGGAGAGTCTGGAGCGGGAGACAGTGGGGAGAGACGTGGGGGCGTGGGCATAGGATTTTCTGTCCTGGGATATACCTGGATTCCCCAGCAGCCCTCATTCTTGAGAAGAGCAAACCCCTCCCAGGAGCAAAGCAATTACCTTATGCTATGGGATGCCACTCCCTCTAGCCTTTGGAATCCTGCTCACCCCCCCACCCCGCCGTATCATTTTTGCTTGTTTGTTTAGTTCTGTTTTTTTGTCTGGGTTTTTATTTTTTCCTTTTATTTTCTTATTTCTTTTCTCCCATCCTGAATCTTAACCCCTGCTGAGGTGACAGCAACATACGCAGACTCAGGGAGTGTCAGAGACAGGCTATGTATGGGGAGAAGCCATACCAGACACTTCCCCAGGAAATAGGTAGGCTTTTCCCCCTCAAGGGAGAGCTATTGAAACACCCTCCTCCAGCAGACCCAAAATCTGGGCTCTGGAGACCCCACCCATTAGCGCACTTGGGGCCCCACCCTGCTGAGTACAGGGAGAAAATCCTGGACAAACTCAGACTTTTGGCTTGGGAGCAGGAGAACACACCTACTCTCCTCCCTGATGTCTGGAGGTTACCTGCCACAGGAGATCCAGAAGTCCCAACCACCCTCCCACCCATCCCTGAACTCTGCCAGGAGCCCTCTCAGAAACAGTTGGCTCTGCAACCATAATCTAAAACTGTCCATAGACTGCAGGCAGAGTCAGGCAGGGGCAGATCCTATGGTGGCTTGGGATGCTTACTGACACACCCCTGGACCCAGTTCTGATAACACCCAGCTTGGCAGAGCAGCTTGGCCCAACCTGGGTGCAGCCAAGCCTAGAGGAGTTCACCACAAACTGTGGATCACTTGTAGCTTTGAATAGGCTGCTGAGAGCTAGTCATGGACAGCACCTGACATTGGCTTATACCAGCTTCAGACTATATCAGAGCCATAAACAAAAGGAGAACCAAGTGGGAACATCCCTGTCCTGATTCTGCCCTCAGAAACAGTTGGGTCTGCAACTATTCTAAAACTGACAGCAGGTCAGCAGGCAGAGACGGGCAGAGGTGGATCCTGTGGTGGCCTGGATCGTTTGCTGGCACACCCCTGGGCCCAGTACTGATAAAACCCAGCTTGGCGGAAAAGCTGGGTTCGCTATGGGTGCAGCCAAACCAGGAGGAACCAGCCACCAACTATGGATTGCTTGGACCTTTGAACAGACTGCCAAGGGCTAGATGTGGACAGCCCCTGACATTATATTACACCAGCCTCAGGCCATATCAGAGCCACATCCAAAGGGAGAGCCCAGCAGGCAAGCACTAAACTCTGCTGAGATGAATTCTACTTTGTCCTTTTTCATTATTTTAATCATTTTTTCTTTTTCATGGCCTTTTTATTATTTTCTCTTTTTTTCTATTTTATTGCTTTATTTTTTCTTTCATATCTCTTATTTTACTCTTACCATTGGTTAAACACTAACCAAAAAAGACGCCGAGTAGCTTCAGCAATCTTGAGAAAGAAGAACAAAGTTGGAGGGATCACCATACCTGATGTCAAACTATACTGCAAGACCACTGTAATCAAAACAGTCTGGAACTGGAATAAGAACAGATGCAGATCAATGGAACCAAATAGAGAGCCCAGAAATAAACCAATGTCTTTATGGTCAATTAATATTTGACAAAAGAGGCAAGATCATACAATTGAGCAAGGACAGTTTCTTCAATAAATGGTGTTGGGAGAACCAGACTGGTACATGCAAAAAATGAAATGAGACTACCATCTTACACCATTCACCAGAATAAACTCAAAGAGGATGAAAGACTTAAATATAAGTCGTGATACCATAAAAATACTAGTGGAAAACATAGGCAGTAAAATTTCAGATATCTTGCATAGCAATATTTTTGCTGATATATCTCCTATGGCAAGGGAAGCAATGGAAAAAATAAATCAGACTACAACAAATTAAAAAGCTTCTGCACAGCTAAAGAAACCATCATCAAAATGAAAAGGAACTGACGGTATGGGAGAACACATTTGTCAATGACACATCGGACAAGGGTTTAATCTCCAAAATATGTAAAGAACTTATGTGACTCAACACCAGGAAGACAAATAATCTGATTAGAAAATGGGCAAAGGACCTGAATAGACACTTCTCCAAGGAGGACATACAGGTGGCCCACAGACACATGAAAAAATGCTCCACACCACTAGCCATTGGAGAAATGCAAACTAAAACCATGGTGAGACATCGCTTCACACCTGCCAAAATGGCCATCATTAATAAATCGACAACAAGTGCTGTGAGGATATGGAGAAAAGGAAACCCCAGTGCACTGTTCGTGGGATTGCGAACTGGTGCAGCCACTGTGGAAAACAGTATGGAGGTTCCTCAAAAAGTTAAAAATGGACTTGCCTCTTGATCAGTAGTTTCTCTTCTGGGAATATACCCTAAGAACCCTGAAACACCAATTCAAAAGAATTTATTCACCCCCATGTTCACAGCAGTGATATTTACAATAGCCAAGAGTTGGAAACAGCCTAAGTGCCCATCAGTAGATGAGTGGATAAAAAACTGTGGTACATTTACACAATGAAATACTACACAGCGGAAAGAAAGAAGGAATTCCTACCTTTTGCGACAACATGTGGGGAACTAGAGACTTATGCTAAGTTAAGTAAGCCAATTAATGAAAGACAAATACCATATGATCTCACTTATAAGAGAAATCTAATGAACAAAATAAACTAATGAGCAAAATAGAACCAGAGGCATAGGATCATGGAAAGACTGACAGCTCTAAGAGGGGAGGGGGGGAGGGGGGGAACTGATTGAAAGAAGGTGAGGGATTAGCCAAAGAACATATATGAAGGGCCCATGTACATGGACAATCATGAGGGGACTGATAATAGAAGTGGAGGGCAGGCTGAGTGGATGGGGGCAAAGAGCGTAAAGTGGGACAACTGTAATGGTATAAACAATAAAATAAAAATTTAAAAAATGTTGTATAAACTTGATCCAAATGGGTTTTTTAGAGCTGAAAGTCCTTTTTCTGACTCCCAACAGTAACTGCGAGTCTCAGAGCACAGGTGGCAGCGTGTCTCAGAGGTGGGCTTGATCCACAGCAATGCTGCCTCCTTGGGCCTGGCCAGGGGACGGAGGCTGCCACAGGAGATGGCTTCTCCACACCAGCTGACCTGTCGCATAACCAGCCTCTCTGGCATTTCTCTTCTTTGAGCTGTAATGTCAAGGGATCCTACCAAAATGACAGGGGGTCTTAGAGATGCACTCAGTGGGACAGAGTGGTCCAAACTGCGGTGCCTTGGAACCAGAGCAGAAATCCCCTTGGATGCAATAGAGATGGACGTGGCTGGAGGAGTTTGAGGAAGGATGCATCGTGATGAAGCCTTTGTATGCTTCCAGTGGACAAGGGGACAGGAAAGTTGAGTCTAAATTATGTTTTGCCTGCCAACTTGAACTGGAATCTCTTATGGCATTATGGACTCTATTTAGTGTCATGATAAACTGTTTTCAAATGTTCTAATAACATATTTGTAATTCAGTGTGCCATGTGATAAACAGTTCTGAGCTTTGACAATGAAGGAAAGCTATCACCAATTTCAAGTGCAGAAAAGATGAATGTTAGGAATATAATTTCTAAAATTTGAAATGGTGCACTTGATAAATTCACACTGTGAATGGTCTTCAAAGAAAAAGCCAAAAATTAAATTCAACCATTGTTTATAGTTAAAATTTCCCAAGTTCCAACAGAAATTGAGATAAATTTTCAAGCTCAGAGTTAAGAGATTAAGGAAGCGTTATGATGTTCTTGTGTATACGTTGTAGACCAACAGTATTTGCTGTTTGCAATCAAATGGTGGTAAAAATGCAAGAGCATGAATTATTTGGCCTATAATTAGCATTAAATATTTGACAAGTAAAAAAAAAACAGAGGATGAGAAAAAATAAGGAAAGAAAGGAAGGTGGGAAGGAAGGAGGAAAGAGAGAAAAAGGGAAAGAGGGAGAAAGAAAGGGAAGGAAGTTGCTAATTTTCCAAAGCAGTCTTGCATTTTATATTCCCACCAGTGATGTATGTGTGTTTCAGTTGCTTCATGTCCTCACCAACTCTTAGGTTTTTCCATTGGAACCATTCCATCACACGTGTGATGGATGATAGGCTTATGGTTTTACTTTGCATTTTCCTAATAACTAAAGATGGCAAACATCTTTTCATGTGCTTATTTGCCACAAATATGTCTTTAGTGGAGTGTTTGTTCAAATCTTTTGCTCATTTGAAACTATAGTCTTCAACTTCCACTCCTAAATAGTTTTCATACCTACCTCCTTTCCCCCCCTCTCTCCATTTCCCGAGTTCAGATCCTTACTTTCTCTGATCTAGACTCCCTGCCTCCCAGGCCCTTATCCTGCCTCCTCCCCTACACCTTCCACAGTGCTGCCAGAGACATCACCCCATGTCTGGATATGCTGGTGTGGTCATTCTCCTGTGCAGCCTTCTGCAGTGGGCTCTGAACAACAGGCTCTTTCCATCCTCCAACAGCTGCCACATGGCTGTCTTCTTTATGTGCCTGTCACCTCTTTTACCCTAGTCTCTCCCACCTCTCCTCTTGTTTCCTCTGTTTTTGACCCACATGGGATTAGATGCAGAACCAGGAAGCTTCCTTATTCTCTCGCTCTTGTGGCCTCTACAGGTTTGAATGGCCTCTACCCAGGTTATTTCCCAAGCAGACTTGTGGGCCTTCTGTCCTTTTCATTTTCTATAATGTAAACATCACATTGTATTTTCCTTGTCTGTGCAGCTGTCTCCACACTAGACCAGAGCTCCACTGAGGACAAGGCTGTATTTGGCCTTTTATCCCTCTTGTGCCTGGCCACAGTGGACGCTCCAGAGATGTACTGAATAAGCTAGCCCAGCTTTCTCCCTTGAGAGAAGGCGATTCGGGATTTAGTACCTACCTATTCCTTGTTAAATTTCCCCAGTGTGCAGAAACTGCCATCAGATCTCAGCGGAGTTCACAGACTCCTTGTGCAGCCTCCCATCCCCCCAAAACAACGCTGACAAAGTGTGGAAGACCCTCAGCCCTAAGAACACCGTGGCTGCCTCGGGGGCCTGCACAGAGCCCTGCTCGGAGCTCTCCATGGTCCTGCAAATGTCCCCTTGCACAGCGCTGGATTCCAGAGACAGGCCTTCCTCACTGCCCACTTCCTCCTATTTTATTTAAAACATCCTGGCTTCACTTGCCTCACAAATCTACACTTCATCGCCCATCTCTGTATCCCTTTTTAAAATTAAAATTTTAAAAATACATAAAACCACAGTGTATAACATAATCACCCAGCATAAATATTAATATTTGAAAAACTAGATTCAGTACATTTGCTTCAATTTTTTTTTGCTTTAGATCATTAAAACACATGACAGAAAAAAAGAATGCCCATCACTGAATGCTGAAGTTGCCTACATTCACCTCCTCTGTACCAGTCTCCTCTCATCTTCAAAGATAACTACACTCATGAACTGATGTGTATCCAGTTCACCCTTTTATGCTTTTACTTTGCATCTCCATAGATAGCATTTATTTCCCCTCTCAAAATACAAACACTATCATTCTCCAATGAATTGTTCTGCTACTTGCTTCCTTTCTTCACTACAAAGGCAACAAGGTCTTCTGCTCTATTTGGAGCACTGTTTCAAGGGTTCCCTTGAAGCAAACTTCTGATCAGCTTTTGTGGAGAAGAGTTGGGAATCATCCAGGTGACAGAGGGACTGGAGAGTGTTTTTCTTTAACTCCCATGAATCAAATGTTGGACCTTGTGGGTGATCCTGTGTTTCTTTCTTTTTTTTTTAATATTTTATTTTATTTTTTATTTTTTACACAGAGCGGAAGGGAGAAAGAGAGCGAGAGAAACATCAATGTGTGGCTGCCTCTTGTGCGACCCCTACCGGGGACCTGGCCCGCAACCCAGGCATGTGCCCTGACTGGGGAATTGAACCGGCAACCTTTGGCTCTCAGGCCGACGTTCAATCCACTGAGCTACACCAGCCAGGGCTTGATCCTATGTTTCTTGATTCTTGGTCTTCTGTTATATTTTCTAGGATAGTCTTGATTTTACCTTCTACCTCTTCTATCAAATTCTTCTTTTCTAACTTCCTAGATTCACTGTTCTTAGATAGCATCCTGTTGTCCTGTGGGTGTAATAACATGCTTTTTAAAAATTACCTTTATTGTGGTATAATGGACATACAATGAGCTACATATATTTGAAGTGTATAATTGGATTCATACAACCATTAAAGCGTCACATACACAGCCAAGATAATGAACAATAACCCCCAATGTTTTCTCGTGTCTTTTTGTAACCTCCCCTTCACCCCAGCTTCAAGCAAGCATTCATCTGTACACAATATAGCATGTACTCTATCTGGCTTCATTTAGTCAGCATAATGATTTTTGAGATACAGTGATGTTGTTGCTGGTGTTTATAGCATAGAGTAGTATCCCATTGTATGGATATACCAGGATGTATTCAGTCATTTACTTGTTGATGGACAATTGGATTGCTTATAGTTTCTGGCTATTAAAAATAAATCTGCTGTAAACATTCATGTGAAAGTCTTTGTATAGATATATGCTTTCCTCTCTTGAGTAACTACCTATGAGTGACATGTTTGGATCATAGAGTAAGTGTATGTTCAACTTTTTAGGAAAATGTCAGTGGTTCCTCAAGTGGTTGAACCATTTCACATTCCCACTAGCAATATATGAGTTCTAGAACATCCACATCCTTGCCATGCCTTTGCAATTCTTTTAAAAATTTTTACTAAGAAACCACTGTCATTTTTTCCCCCTAGAGCATTGTTTATCCAGAAGGTTCCACTAATTTCCTCTGTGTGTGTGTGTGTGTGTGATCCAGGCTACTTGCACTTGGGGGGAGTGGATTGGGTGAAGGTTATGTATTAGATCTGTGGCTGTCCTCCAGGTAAGGGTTACGCAACTTTCTATGTCAGTCTGTGCCTGGCTCCCAGATACCTGTTTCCCCAGTGAGCGCTGTGTAGTTTGAGGGGAGAGTGTGTCCCCACTTCTGGTTGGTAGCTCCCTACAAACCTGAGCTTATAGCTTCTTCTCCAATCCTCCATGCACTTTGCATTGAAATGACCGTGTTTTGTGGGCAGCCTCATATAAGCAATTAACTGTGAACGTAAACCACTGTCCAAAGTGTTGGTCATTCTGAGAGATGGGTGATGGTATCTCATTGTAGTTTGATTGGCAGTTCCTGGATGACTAAAGATGTGAGCGTCTTTGCATGTGCTTATTTGCCAATTGTATGTATTCTTTGGTGACATGTTCGTTCAAACCTTTTGCCCATTAAAATTGTTTTAAAATATTTCATTACTGAAATTTGGAGTTCTTTACATATTTGGATACAAAACCTTAATCAGGTGTGATCTGTAAATCTACCTCACTATTCCATGACCTCATTCCTGAGTCCTATTCCAGTGGACGATGTCCTATAGTTTTTCCTCTCACCTGTTGATGCCAACTCTCCCTGAGATTATAATTTTAAAAAATATTTCCCTTTTGCTCCTGGAATTGTTATTTTTTCACAAGCATCCATTTTTTTAAAAAATGTAGGCTTTTCTAAGTATCCAGTTATTCTTGATCATCATTTCACATTAAAAAAAAAACAAAAACCCAGCAATGCTTGAGTAGGAGTCTGTAACTGAGGGGTCAATGCCTCCCAGGTTCCTGCGCGGCCCCCAGGCAGATGACGAACCATTTTGCTGGAGGACCCTTAAAGACCAAAAAGTGCAGAACTGTTTTTTTCTGAGATGCCAATATCTAGTTGCTCTGGTTCTCCCCAGCGACCGCATTTTTAAGTTTATGAGGCCCTCACTGCCCCTTTCTCCACCCCCACATTGCTTTTCCCTGGGAATAGGTATATTGCAAATTCCTGGGCTCTATGTGCTGTTTGCAAACGCAGGAGCGGAGGGGGCCTGTTGTCTGCCCTGTGCACAGACTGACAGTCGGATGTCATCGTGAGGTGCACATTTCACTCCCCTTCCATCAGCCCTGGCATTTAGGGTTTACCATCTGAGCAGGGCACAGTATGTGCTCTCTCCACTGTTACAGCGTGTTTCATTCCCATTCCCACCTGTGCTGATTTGATGCGATAACTCACTCTCGTTCTTTATGGGGCCATTCCCTTCCACACCAAGGCTATGTTAAGCGGGGTCACGAGGAGAAGTAAAAGCCTATGTTCAGTTCGCCATATTTAACTGAGAACTTTTAAGTGTGCTCCTAAAAAACATTAGAACTATTCCTAATGTTGCTTTTCTTAAAAAAAGTAAATGTCCTTTGCAAATCACTAGTTAGTAAACAAAGGAAACTGTAAATGATCAAATAATAAAAACGGAAAATATAAGATAGAACATTTCAGTATAGCAATTAGTAAGATAATTTGAGCTAACTTATTAAATGGCAAAGACTATTTATTATGTTGTTCAAGACAATTAAAACAAGTAATGTTTAGCCCTGACTGGTGTGGCTCAGTTGGTTGGTGCTGACCTGCAAAGTGAAGGGTCGCATTCGATTCAGGGCACATGCCTGGGTTGTGGTGCTTGGTCGGGGAGAGTGCAGGAGGCAGCTCATCAATGTTTTCTCACACATCAGTTTCTTTTCCTCTTTCTCCCTCCCTTCCCCTCTCTAAAAATAAATTAATAAAATCTTTAAAAAAACAAAACAAGTAACATTAAAAAACTTGGAATGACAACAGGCAAAGAAATACCAGATGAATTTATTAACAAAAAGTGCAGTGTGGCAATATTCTTATCAAAGTAGAATATACAAAGCAAGAAGCACTGAGTAGTGAGATTATCTTATACTGATAACAGGTACACAACGTAAGGTGGAAAGTTCTGCAAAAACATTAAAACATAAAGCAAAAACAATTAGAAATACAAGGAGAATTTGAGAGAAAAATAAGGTTGTAGAGAATTTCAACAATGTAATTAGTATGTCTGAACAACAAACAGCATAAAGTATAAAAAATAGTCCTGTTATTATAAAAAGCTTGAGGCTACAAAGGAAAATTCTAAATCCATGAAGGAAAACTCCACATAAATAATCTCTCACCACACATATGAAAATGAGTAAAAAAATCTTTAAATAAAATCTCCAAATGATTGAAAAGTAAAAAGCATTACTTCAAACAGAAATTAGTTTCCTAAAAATATTTAGATCAAAACAAACCTTAGAAGTCGAGCTTGAGACTATTTAGGATCATAATGATAGAAACATTAAACTGAAGGAAATGTGGTATCACTTAGCAGAAAAACACAGTTTTACAAGCTAAAGACATGCTTGCTAAGAAAATAAATGCATGAAGCATTCCTTCTACGCAGTAATTAACACAATGTCTCCCCCAAATTACAACAGTGAAAATAAGATAAAGCAGCTAATAATAAATTAGGAAATATAGAGGAAATTACCATAATAAAAATTAGAGTAAAACAAGAAAAACCCTTAGAGTATCTAATAAAGAAAATAATCCGAGATTAGAATGTCAGCAAGGACATGTTCCTAGCGTTTGCCGTCTCCTCTATGCCTGTTGGCAAACACTCTTTCCTATTTCGGATCTGTGTGAAGTACATTTGAAAATCTCGAGAAACTGAATTTTTTAAAAAAGCAAAGAAATTCAAAGGCTAAAACAGAAAAAAAAACCCAATAACCATGTAAAAAAAAATAAAAGAATGCTCAAAATAGTAATCTCAAAAAAAGGCATTCCTGTTAGTCTCACAAGGATCCCGATGATTACCTCTATTACTCAAATTGTACTCGAATTTCTTGCTACTATAAGGAGCAAACAAAAGGAACAGCTCCAACTGTTGCAAAACAAGAACTTGAGATATTTGCAAATAACATGACTGGGAAGCTAGAGAACCTAAGAATAATGAGAAAAAAACGTTGGAATTTACCAAGTAATTTCAGGACCATGGCTAGATATGACAGATATACAAACCTCAATAGCTTTAATTTATCCTAGTTATAAAAAGCATTTGGAGACACATTCTCACTCCCGACAAACAAAATGTCAAATACCTAAAAATAACCTTAACAGAAATACACAAGATTTATAGAAAGAACATTACACGGTTCCACCGAGATAGGTAAGAATGTTTGATGTTATGACATGTTAATGTAGGTGGGAAGTTTTCAGGGCTAAAAATGTTACTGTCTGAACTAGAGTGAAGAAGTGTCAATGTAGTAGAGTAACAATGAAGACTATAACAGAAATGAGTGGACTTTTGACAACTGTTTTAATCTCCTTAGTAGTATAATTCATATAGCTGAGACAATTTACTACACTATAAGGAAACAAAGGACAGAGAGACAAGGCAAAACAGGATTTCTTCCCATGTTAGTAACCCATCCACTATGTGCTAGGAAAGTAGAAACCCTCCATCAGGTCTTGAGTTAACCCTAACTTCTGTACACACGGGCCATTCCAATCAAACAGCAGCACTTTTTGAGGTATATTTAACAGTGAGCTTCTCTGATTCTCAGACACGCATCTTTCTGGCCAGGTGCACCTCCCAGGACAAAGGGGCCCAAATCCATCAAGACTGTCTCAGCTGTCTGAGTTTTCCTGAGATCCCATTTATTGCTTTACGGTTTCAAGTAATTGGTCAGAAAAACTGCCACAGTTTATTTAATAAAAATAATTCCCCGCAAAAGCATTCCGTTTTTAGGGAAAATAAAGCATAGCACAGCAGCACCCTTGAATTCTAAACCCCTAAGAAATGCGCAGAGAATAGTTTTTCTGTGACAACTCATGCGGGAAGTAGCCTTGGGAAGGGTAGGGGAGCTGATGGGATGGGTGCCAGGTCTGGAGGGCCTTCTTCCAGCCCAAAGGTAGCAGTGAGTACACTGACAGGACACCACCGAGGACTTCTGCAACCTAGTACTGTCAGTGGATCAGAAGTAAACAGTCTCTTCCACTTCTCTTCCAGTTTCCACCCCTGCAAATGTGGCAGCAACTTTGGAGGCAGCACTGTCCCAAATGAGGAGGGAGGGGACCTTTACCATGAGTTCATTAGGTTGTCACAGAGAGCTTAGAGTCAACAGCCTTCGAATTGGAGATTTCTTTTAAACATCAGGCCATGAGTAGTAAATTTTATTACTGCCATTTATCTTAGTGGACCTTTCAAGTGCATCTAAAGCAAGAAATTCTGCTTCAAGATACCATTTTGCAATGCTGAGAGGTACTTAAAAAAAGTGCCTTCAAAATTTCTAGTTCCACCTAGAAGTTACAAGGAAGAACATCTCAGATCATAGTGATGGCTTATGGAGGGTGACCTGAGGCTTGGGGCCCCAGGGGGTGGGGGGAGGGGGTGTGGACTGACCTGTTCCACCTGCTTGCTCCCACCCTTTGGCCTCCATAAAGTCCCTTTAGTCAGGGGCAGAATAGCTTGCTCCTTATAAATGCCCCAATGTCTAGCCCTACCCTACCAGTATAGTCACCTGGTGGGCCAGGTGGGAGCAGCTGCAGATGCCTTTTGTCCAGGACTCACCTGGGCCTCCTGCATCTCCTTTCTCCATCCCCAAATTCTCTAGCTGCACAGCACCCCAAAAGGAGAGCCCATGTGTTTTCCTGAGTCCCTGACTACACTGTGGGTACCCCAGGCCTCTCTGACCCAGTGGGATGAGGAGGACCTAGAAGACAGATCATACCTCTATGGAGGGAAGAGACAACATTGCCGTTGACCTTGAAAGAACTGTTCTAGGGTGTTTTATAAGGGGTAGCGGAAGGTTTTGATCCATAGAGGCCTTCAAAGATGGTGTGTACATTCTGGTCTTGTGCACATTTCACCAGACATAACATAAAGAGGTAAGTCCAAAGTCAGAGAAATGGTCAGCAGTAATTACCCGGAGCTCCAGATCCCTGCACTGGTATTGTATGCAGTATAATACTTCAACCTGTATTTCAGCTTGATCAGTTTGTTATTAGGTAGCTTAGAAATTTACTAGGAAAACAATTCTTAGGTCCAATCTGGAAAAAGATGAAGTAGCAGGAAGATTACAGAGAAAGAATTCATTTATACAATCCCTGGAGAAACATCATCAAAAAGCTTCAGGTCGAAGACAATTCCACTGACGATGGACTTAAAACAAAAATGGAATTAGAATTTTTCTGAATTTCGGATAATCTTCAAATTTCTGAAGGTACCACCTACAGTAAGAAAAAAGGACATTAAAAAAGGAAATAATTTTGTCACTTAAACATGTAACAGGTGCTAACAAAAGGAATAATATTTTTTTACATAAAGGTATACAGAGTTTTAAAAAATAGTAATAAAAACTTTGGCATTTCAGATACATAGCTTCATTTTGTCTATATCATGAATAATTAAATAATTAGTGATTATAAAGTATGATTCACAAGAAGTGGCCCATATAATTCACCCCTATGATGGCAAGAATAGTTACTGATGTGCGAAAAAGATGCTGATTAGCATGTGGTGGAGCCATCTTTCCAGACCCAGGAAGCGTGCAGGATAGGGGAGAGGAGAGGAACCCAGCAGGTGTGTCTTAGTTATCTTCTGCTGACTGACAGTTTTCTCCAGGCCCCAGGAAAGAACTACTGCTTCAGACCCAGGGTCTGCGGAAAGGGCACCCAACCAGGTAACTGTCAAACACACCTAAGAAAATGCAACATGGAGTCATTCAGAATTGGGCCACATACTCAGAACAAACAGGTATTTTCCGTTTTGATGTAAATTATATCAACAAAGGTATACTCATTTGTTTTGGGATAACAGCTATCTGGGAAGGGTGGAAACTAAGTGGATAGAGTAAAAATTTAAAATAATTTGACAAGATGAAGAAATAGAAAAATGGAGTTTCCATAAGCACAAAAGAATGTTAAACAGAATAAAAGTCATGATGGAAAATGATTAGCTATGTGTTAACATGGCAGCAAGACATGACAAGAGCTCACAAAGTGAGTGAACGAAGTCCTGTCGGTTCTAGATTTTGGAGAGGTTTAACACTCTCCAAAAGGGAATTATGAGAGAGTACTCTTTACTTGCAGATGCTGTCTGTACTCCCAAAAGGACATGTAATGAGAGAAGTCCTCAGGAGCTGTGCAGTGGATCTGCGGATCGGTCATCGCAAGAACGGCCTTTCCCAGCACAATGGTGTGCTGTAGACAAGAGTGCCATGGCAGATGTGGCCACAGACGACAACAGTGCAAAGTATGTAAATATGCATAATGCATATATTTACTCATTAGTCACTGAAAGTTTTTATGGGTCCGTGCGACTGTATGAATGTGTACTCTCCAAAAATTCGAATTGTTAAAGAAACCTAACCCCGAGGTGATGGTATTAGGTTTGGGAAGTGATTAGGTCCTGAGATTGGAGTCACATGATGGGATTAGTGCCCCAATAAGAGGCCCCAAAGAGCTCCCTGCTCCTGCTGTGTGAGGACACAGGGAAAAGGTACTGTCTGCAACCCAGAAAAGGGCCTTCCCCAGAACCTGACCAAGTCTGATCTCAGACTTCCAGCCTCCAGCATTGAGAGAAATAAAAGGTTGTTATTTATAAAGCATCTAGTTTACAGTGCTTTTTGTTACAGCAGCCTGAACCTACTAAGACAGCCTGTTGCAGACCTAGGACATGGACCATGAGCAAGTTTCTATGAGCTTCCCCATGAGTCAGCAGCGCCAGGAGAGGCAGGAGACTGGGCTCCTCTCTCCTAGAAACTGCCTATTGAAGAGGGACACATTAGCCTCAAAAGGGCAGAAGTGGAAGCAAAAGACAGCTTAAAACTCAAAAAAGCAAGGCAACCACACCCACATGCACCTGCAGGACATTAGAGGACCTAAGACAGCCGTGCAGTGATGTGCCTGTACAGCAGACTGGGTGCCCCGTGCTGTTTCAAAGAGCCTTTATCGGAGAACTGTCTCGCCCAGTAAGGCTATGTTTGTCAAATATGTTAAATTTATTTCACAGAAATCATCCTATAGGAATAAGATATACTTTGCTAAATAATTACAGTAAAATTTTCTCAATTATTTAATCACTGAGATCAAGAAATTATATTTAAAGATTTGTAATTGTGGGCAGATGTTTTTAAATATTTTTTTAAAAGGAATAAGCAGCATGATTTCTATTATTTTTCTCACTCATTTTTCTGTCTAGAATCAAAAAGCTGTCACTTATGTGACACAGAGCAGGGCTGGATGCCAATTTTTTGTCTTCATTTTGTTATTGTGGGGCCTGACCTAATGCCCCCTTGCCTTCTGGTTGAAAGTGAAATGACCCCTAGCCGAGGACTGCCCACTTCATCGCATTCAGGTTATGTTAAATCTGAGATAAGTCTTCAAATTATTCTTCAAAGCAGTGGCTGTTTTCCTGGCTCACAGCTTCATGTTCCCAAACTTCTCTCATGGAAGTCTTCCTCTGGGGGAGGCCGGTCAGTGACAGCTGAATAGGTACCTGCAAGTGCTCGCAAGTCATGTTCTTTGTATCTGAATCTGATGAATGAGACTGTGAAACTGAGTCAGCACTCCATAAATGCATTTTGTGTGTCCTTATTCTTTACACCATTATACTGCCTATCCATCCACGTGCCTTAATGACACACTGAATTCACTTTTTAAGTGACATCAAACTTAACAAATAGGTAAGCATGTGATCATTTTTTATTTCAACAGAGACCTTCCTCAGGGGCTATCCTCGCTGGTCTGGATCCAAGGTGCAGCTTTGAGGCGTGACAAGTCCACATCTGTCCTCAGGCTGTCACCTAACAGCTGTAGAAGTGTGCGCGGCCTGTGCTCTACTGCATTAGCGTGCTGCCCAAGGCTGCGGGAAGGACACCATGTGGAAAAGGGCCTCGGTACAATTCCTGGAAATTTTGCCCTCAAACCAGAGTATCTGTCAGGACTCAGCAGAGCTGACCCACCGTATCCAATTTGGAGCTTAATGATCACAGTAATCATTTGTGAATTAAATACTTCATGTCAGGCTGTTATAGATAGAAATCTGTTGTAACAAAATGCTGTTTTGCTGTAGGAATAGCACCATGGACTGTTTTCTTTTGGAATCAGTTTATCTGATGGGCTAATTAGTTGGGTTCACTGGATTATTAAAAAAAAAACAACTTTCATTTTGTCTTTAGCTTGTAAAGCCAACATTTGTAAACATACTTCCACTAAACTGAACTGATCCATTAATCAGCAACTAAAATTGGTTTTGTACCAACAGTAATTTACACAAATGACAAAGAGCCCTTTCAATTCATGAATCTGTATGCAAAGAATACCTAAAAAAATGGAATTATATCTTTTCTATGTCTGGATGTTTCATAATCAAATGTTGAGAGGGATTTTCCTATTCCATATTCATTTGAAGAAAGATCTTTACAACTGACCTGGCATGCTCTTGTTCAATCTTCCCCAATCCAGTTTCTTAAAATATCAGCATCAACTCCTTTGTTTTTACTACTAGAAACTAGCCAACATTTGCTTCTTAATATGTAACATAACAAATGTCCAGGAGTAGCACCTTCCCCCAGAGGCAACGGCAGCTGAGAGGAGGTGGTCAAGGAGGGGGAGCGGGAGGGGAGCAGATTCTCAGGAACACGGGCCTCATGCTGGGCCGAGATCAGCTGGCTGTTGTCATCATTATTGATGTATGAAATCTGGCTTCGGTTTTTATTCATTTTCTGGGACTTTGTAATGTATATATAGTCTAAAGTGCTGACATGTTATTTCAGCCAAGCCTCTTTAAGAGTAGGGCTCTTTCTGCTTCTAAGGAAAGCATTTGGATGTGATGAGAGGGGTGCACAGAGCCCAGGGTCTGTGAGGACCGCAGGTCAGCACAGTGGAGAGCACCTGTGTGAAGGGGCTCCGTGAGGGCCAAGGCTGGCCCTTCCCTCCAGCTGTAGGCCTTCTGTGCTCCTGTTACTGCGCAGTCAGCATTCCTCCTTGTAATTAGCGTGCTGCAGGTCAGATTCCAAATGCCCCGCTTGACATTTAACATGACCATCCAGTCCAGAGTCCAGCACATAAATTCAAGGAGGCTCAGGGCGAACAAAATGATAATGTTGATGTGTATCTGATGATTCCTTATAGCTGGGTTATTCTTCAGATACTTGCGTGGCTTAGCTTTTTAGTCAAAGCATGACATAAAATGAGCTTTGGCAATTCAAATTAATATTAACATTTCAAAAATCTAAACATAAAACAGGTATAATAAGGTCAGAGAATAAACTTAAAATGTTAAAAAGTGTTTTGAAACTTACTGATGATGCTCTTGTGCTCTGGGGAGTAAAACACAAACGGTGAACAGAGCAAAAGCCCCACCTTGAACTGACCAGCTCGCCAGGCCATAGCCACACCACTCAACCACTTCTCCAAAGTAGTTGGCCGCACTTACGTATTCGAATAAGCCTCCTAGAAGAAAGCACAGACCCAGCAGCGAACTGACTACAAAGTGATGCACAGAAAATACTGACTTGAAATAATGGTGAATACTTACTTGGAGAACATAAATTCACTTATGGGAAAATACAACTTTTACAGAATTTTAATCAATGAAACACATCCAACATTACTAGTTTTACTATTTCATATCACAATTTCTCATAGTAACTATCTACCTATACCAATACCTATTTTACCTGAATATAAAGTAACTATCTACCTATACCAATACCTATTTACTAGTACGGTTTTCACATACTTCAATATATATCACTTCATTAGTTAATGGATGAAACAAAATCTGCGCAAGAACAGAGAACACAGAATAACAATGAACTAGCTTAAGAAAATGGACCTGTATAAAACTCTAGAACAAAAATTGAAGAAAATATTAATTTTCACGGACATATTCATTCATTCATTCATTCACTCACCTCTCATCAAATCTTTACCAATTTATCAAGTCTACATTATGGGCCAGACCATGGTCGCGGCACTTGCGTTATACTGTGGATCAGATCCTTCCTCCCCCACATCTGCAACATGAAACCTCAGTGTGCTAAACAAGGAAAGCACAGAGTATGGGAGAGGGTGTGGAGTCCTGTGAGGGGCAGAGCAGGGTGGGAAGGCTCAGAAGTTGAGCTGGGAGTAGACGGAGGTCATGGTCACAGACAGTGGCTGGGCACAGGCCTTCCTGGACAGGTGAGGTTTGATCTCAGACTTCCTGGGAGGACTGGGCTAAAATCGTTGGGGTAGGAGCGCTCCAGGCGGAAGAAGCAAAGGCCCTGAAGCCAGGGGGCAGAGTTGCACATTTTGCCTGGTGATCACCCTCAGGGCCCCAATTTAAGTAATCTGAGATTTGTAGGATTTTTTTGGTCATTTGTTCCTTATGTTGCTATTCTCCTTGTATGTTTTCCAGGTAGGTAAGTAGAAGGATTCCAAACTAAGTGTAGCTGCATCAAAGTTTTATTCTTACCTACTTGATTTCTTTTTTAGAAGCTTTATTGGTTTCTAACTTATATTTGCTTAGTCCTTTTTTACAGTATATACATTTTTTACTTATAACTTCAATCTTTTTTAATTTTTTCAAACATCTACATATTCATTGTATAATCTGCTCCTTTTAACTCTAAGGCCTGAGATCTCTCATGTTTAATCGTGCTGCTATTGTTGGTGCTATTTCTTCATCAGTTCTGCAGCCTTCAAGTATGGCCCTTATTCCTTGGCACACGGTCTGTGAGGCTCTCTTAGGCCTGAGTAGATGGTAGGTCTCCTTTGGGGTCTGGTTGTGCCCTGGCCCACACATGAGGGCACCGCCCACCAGGACCACATGGATCCTAATTCATGGCTTGAGGTTTTTTCAACCCTCCAAGTGGCGTGACTTTGGGTTGCAAAGCAGCATGAGCACAGCTGATGGCCACATATTCTCACAGGTAGGCTCTGGATCCTAGGACTCACTTAAGATTTTGCCATCTGATGGAGACTGCCTTCTCTGACACCACACTGATACATTGAAAAAGACTTTAAAAATTCAACCAGTGACAGCAAAGCATGGGGTAAAGAAATACAAAGCCAATTTAAAGATAATATGGACTAGGAAACTTGATATATTGAAAGTGTGCCAGGAAGCAGCTGAAAATAAGATGAAAAGGGTAGATAGGATTTTATTGATGTTGAGTATTTAGTGGTTTGGTTACCTTTTTCTTATTGATTTAATTAACCTGTTATATGTTACAAGCAATAGTAATAGCTCTCAGCTAACCTAAGAAAGTAGATTTTATTATCTTCATTTTATATACAAAGAAAATTGGGTCTCGCCTACCCCCAAATTTCATCCAACACTTTTAATTGTTTTCAGAAGGAGGATCAGTCAAAGTATCTACTTCATAATATATTTTAAAATGAAGTATTGGATACCCCTTGTAAACCATAAGCTCTTCCTCATACTCTCTCTTTCAAGAGATAACTAGAATTTCCTCTGTGGTTAATAAAAATCAGTTGGCCAAAATTTATCATTTTAATAAAATAACAATCATAATGATTGCTATTAATAACAGTGACTCATTAAAAACTACAGCTAAGCCCTGACCAGTGTGGCTCAGTTGGTTGGAGCATCATCCCATGCACAAAAAGGTTGTGGGTTCAGTTTCTAGTCAGGGCTCACGCCTGGGTTGGGGGTTCGATCCCTGGTGGGGGCGTGTACTAGAGGCAACCAATCAATGTTTCTCTCTCACAGCAATGTTTCTACCCTTCCATTCCCCTCTCTCTAAAAATCCATTCGCATGTCCTTGGGTGAGGATTAAAAAAAAAAAAATACTATAGCTAATACATATTATACTTTAGTTATTAGATCTGGCGAAACTAAAAGAGCAAGGCATCATGCAGTGCAATTTTAGAACCAATTCTCCTTTCCAGTACATACCCCTTGGAATTTTGTATCCAGTCTCCCCTGGCTGCCTGAGATTCCTCAGGATGTGATCTGAGTGAATGTTTATCAGCATGCCTATTAACCACAGGACAAAGCCTGAAGAAAAAAAATACACAAGAGTATTGATTGATAAACTACAAAATTTACAAACCCATGCCTGAATGAACAGTATCACTAATTCTTTATACGATCATATTAGTATGACAAATAAGCCATAATTGATAGACAAAATCAATATAATAAATATTATCTTTTATTTGCAAGGATAATTGCTGCTCTCAGGAAAGCTCAACAGGGTTTTGTTTTTCTAATAATATTAATTAATCATCTTATCTAGTCAAAATACTTTGACCTGAAGGCCACAATTGATGTATTTTAGAATGATTGGTATGATTAGAAATATGACTATGGTCATAACAACTGTACGAGGCATGACCGCCCCCTCCTTTCCGCAGAGGAGGAGAGAGGACACCTCAGGGCATGCTCCATCATGGTGCCCATAAGGCTTAGAGGGATGCTGGTTCCCAGGAGCTAATCTCTGGTTCATCTTCCTGTCTTTATAACCTTGTTTGAATATTTTCATGCACATCCATGGCTTCCCCGACTGCCAGTTTCCTGTCACTCATCAATCAGCATTCCCAGGTCTGCTCGCCTGCCTCAGCTCCCAACAAAATCTTCCACTGACACTGTATGCTCTTCTAGACTCCCCATAGCTTCCTGAATGCTTTTCCTCCCATTCTGAAAGTCTTCAGAGGGCCGCCATCACTTACAGGAGACTTATTAGTATCACATCAATTCGTGGCAACAAGAAAAGGCAAAATGCCAAAATAGTGTTTTATGAGAGAAATAACTTGATTTTGATAAAAAAGAGTTAACTTGATTATTCTGAGATATTTAAAAATGTGAAAGGCAGATGCTGCTTTTATGGTGGCATTTCATTCAACAGGAAAGACGTACACTTGGCGTAACATTATTATTAATTACTCATCAGTCATCCCAATGGCATTAAGTAGTTTCTTGCATGAAGCAGGGTCACTTAAAGCACCCTGGTCTATGGAAAGGGTCTCAAGATCTCCTCCTTCTGATTTTACCACTGTAGGTTGCTTTCTTTCTAAACAGTTTGTACCAAATTCTGTAATGTTTTATTAGTCACTTATCGAATCCATGAATTTACAGCTGATTCACCATCTTTTTTGCATTTCAGTTGTCTCCTCTAAGTGACATGGCCCTCAATTTGAGGTTCTGGAAATAATGTTCTCAATATTCCATGTTTACTTTATCCCTTTTCTGAGAGACAAGCCCCCTTTAATGCCTAGATTGGCAGGAAAACTAGTTTTTGTGCTCATCTAAGCTAAACATTTAATCCCATTTCTGCGGATCTTAAAATTTTTGTATAAAATCTTTCAGATTAACAACTTTTACTGCTCTGGAGAACTTTCTGTTAGGATAGCATCATCATTATTTGCCTAACTCTTAAGTACTATAAATGTAATCAAATATTCATGCAATTTCATGTTTGTCTCCTTACAAAAACTATAAACTCTATGAAATAAATATAATGCAAAGAGTAACCTAGTTTGTTTCCCAATTGGCATTTTTTTCCATTTTTGATTCCTTATGTTCAGTTGCAAAGAACCAAGAGGTCTTTATACAATTTACTGGTGTCTTAAATTTTACACCGGCTTCCAAGGCATCTGCAGGTGATATGGTCTGTCTGTAGAGTTAATTTAAATGACATTCACATTCACAGACCAAAATGATTCTTTTGTTTTGTTGTTCATCAAAATTATTCAAACAATTCATCACAGAAATGATTCCTGTGAGAATCACAAATAAACATTAAAACCCTTAACTTTTAGATTAAAAAATCCCTTTCCTCTTGTCCCTCCCTGACTGCTTTTGGGGAACCAGTGTGGTGAGGAGGTTTAAACCCCTGCTGTGCTATTTACTCAACTTAGATGGGCCAGCCACTTAACCCTCAGATTTTCCCTTTCTTCTGTGAAAGGACCTAATTTCTACTCGTCTTAGGACGCTGGGGAAACATGAGGCATGTATGTGTGCAGCTCCTGGCTGATGGCCAGGCCTGTTCTTTCTCCTGCTTCTGATGGGTAGGGCATGAGAAAATCAGGTAAATAAAGAAGATATTTGGGGGTAGTATACGAACAATATAATTTATTGTTTCATGGAGGCACGGATTTGTGGATCTAGAAAAGGATCTTGAAAAACCTTCTCATCCATCCTTCCTTTGATAGATGAAGAAGCAAATCCCTCCTGGTAAGAACTCTCTGGGATGACTGGGCACTGCCCTGAAAATAAAACTTTACTTCACAGAAAAAACTATGACTGAGAAATGTAAAAGTACTTTGTCAACAATAAAGTACTATTAAAGGTTAGTTTTTACTATTATTATGAATTTATACAGAGAACAAGTCAAATGAAATATAAGATAACTTTATGGAGTTCAGGGTAAAAGGCTATGGGGCAGCTTAAAAATTTGAGGGATAATTTCACACCTCTTAGTGTGCAGCCATGGGAGCAAGTTACATCTTAATGTGCTAGAATTTCTAAATGCCAGGAGGATAAACTACATTAACACATAAAAGAATCTCCTTATAAACAAGAGCCCTAAGATCGTGTATTTTTAACACTCTTGCAAATATTTTTGATGGCTAATGTTTTATTTTCATTTTTTCTCAGAACTTGGTTATAATTAGAACTTGAAAAGGTACATTAATTTACAGTAATTGATAAAAATTTAAAAACTTAAAAAGTTCCCAAAAGTTTAACTTAGTATAATCATAAGTATCTAATTGCCTTGTTGGAAGATGACCCAGTCTGATTTTTTCCTCATGATCCAGAAGAAACCGTAGGAGGTACATGGCTAACTTCGATGATATGGCCAATCTGGGCCCAACTCTCCACAAGTCCTCCAGCTGCTCAAGCTGCTGGAGCTTATTGTTATATTCAGGCTCACCTCAGCAACAGGTATTTGTGCTTTCGGTGTCTGGGTAGGCACAGGTGCGGTGGGAGAGCATGACTCTCCCCCCAGCACTCCAGTCCCCTGGCAGCTGGGTCACAAATCATCAAAGACTTTTTCCTCTCTCTAAAGAAGTGTGGGTTTTCTCACTGGAAACAACTGAAAAAAATCACTAAGGTCACTCACCTGTTAGGAATCGGGGGTCAGTGACCCATTCATCAGCATATTCTGCATACTGGCTTAAGTACCTGCTTTGCAAATAGCCATTATAGATGCAGAACAGGAATGCTATTACACATGAGTACAATGGTGTAGGCTTCCCTCCTCGGATCAGAAACGGATAAACCAAGGACCTTAGGAAACAACAAATAGAAACAAATTAAAAACAACAATAAAGGATATATTCCTGCAATTCCATATTAAGTGTCTTGGGGGTTAAAAATCTTGCTTCCTTGCACAAAAGTCATTCTCAGTAACATTCGTACTGATTTACTCTGTTAAAGGCACAATTTCTAGATAAAAAATTAACCATGTTTCTATAGCGTACACCACAGTGCACAAACTCAGGATTCTCATTATACGGAATGTGAAACAGACATGACGAGTTAAAGAAAACGACGTTTCAAGAGGCTCTCAAGATCTCCACTATCCTGAAATCCATAGTTCCTTCTAGTCTGAGCAATACAGTTTGGGGGACACCATTTTATTATCCGTTACTATCACAAGTGGCTCTAATTTACTAGGCACCTATGACCTATTAAGGACTCACAGCTACAGGCACAGCAGGCACTTCACACACACTCCACAGAGCCTGAGATTAAGACTCCGAAGGGTTGAGTAATCTGTTCAAGGTCACAGGGTTAGTGAGCGGCCAAGACTAAGTGTCAATCTGGGTAGTTCAAAGACTATGTTCTTTTGCTATGCCACACTGGCTTAGGTGCACACTACTAAAAGTTTAGAGAAGGAAAACACAAGAACAATAAATCACAAACTTACGAAGAAGAGGATGCACATGTTTCTAAACTATAGATGAAGTGTTAAAGAAGCGACTCTGAGAAAACATTCTGTAAGAGTAATATTTCCCCCCAGAATATGAGAATCACGCAGGGCAGCTAATGTTTGATAGTTCTCCCAATGCAGGTTTAAGTTCAAGGCTGAATTCTGAATGCTGGTCAACATTACCTTGTTAAGGTGAAACCCAAACCTCTCTTGTTTCTTCCTCACACCCTTTCCTCCTGTCACTATGTCCTGTGCTGTGTAGCAACCTGAGTCTAGATCAGGTGTCAGCAAATCCAGTCTACCACCGGTTTTTGTACAGCTTGTGAGCGAAGAATGGTTTTTACATGTTTCAAATAGTACGGGAAAGAAATCAAGAGACTGTTTCATGACACAAGAAAATCATATGAAATTCAAGTATCTCTGTCTGTAAATAAAGTGGTATAGGAACACAATCTGGTCACATGTTTACATATTCCCTGCAGCTACTCTGCAGCTACACCTGTAGATCTGAGTGGCTGTGACAGAACCTATAGTGGTGATTTCATCCCCCTGTATGGCTGATCGGTGCACTGCAAATCGCCGTGACACAGTGTTTCGAGTGCTATGCATATCCTTGTAGTACATATTTAATTAATTTTAGTATCATTGATATCTATTACGTTAAAACAAGTGAGCTGACTGTTCACAGCCTGAAGGCACAGTGCAGTGTGGGTGTTACTGCATATGACAAAGCATTCCTTGGTACACAATGACATGACAGCTGTGCCAAAAGAAAATACTAGAGTTTGGCATTACCAGACTACGCACTCATCACAGTATCCCTAACTCACAGGAAAGGTCAGAAAAGTTAAGAGAATCTAAAACAGAATCTCATCACAGAACTTCTTTATAAAATAATGAAAAGAGGCCACAACCACGCGAAGTTAGAAGTGGCTCATTAGGCAAGCATGGAAAGCCATACACCAAAGGGGAATTAATTAGCTGCAGCAGCAGCCAAGGGAACATGTCCGGATGACACAAACTTCTTTAGCACGACTAGCCTTTCCATGAGAGCAGCTACTTGAGCTGGAACACCAGGAGCAATGCCAATTGTCAGTTAAAAAAACAAGGCACAAGATCGAGCGAGTGGTCTTCCCTGGCTCGTCGAGTCCGTGCATGTCACTGATACTGCTCAGCTGTTTATTCAAGGAGTCAACGCCAAGGTTGACATGACTGAGAAATGAGGCTCTCAAAATAGTCTGCATGGAACAACTGAAGGTGAGATTATTTCCAAAGAAGTTGAGAAAACACAAATTCTGTACAACTGTAAGTGGAGTCTATGAAGATGTTACAACTGACGGTGGTAAAAATGTGTGGAAGAGAAAAATAGACCCATTACAAATTTACAAAACTTGTAAAGATGTAAGGTATTCAATGCTACTCCCTGTATCATTTGGTACTTTCCAGAACAATCTATTGCATGTGACTGAACCGCTAGGGTTAACAGAGAATTTGATAGTCCCCTAGACTGCACCCTATTTTGAGCTCACAGCTGAAACAAAAACTTTTCTTAATAAGAAAAATTGCCCTCATCCACTATTACTGAGTTTTAAAGAGCTTTGAAAATTAGCTTTTGCTATAGACTCGGTAATGTTTCTTAGTGAATTCGACCCAAAATTATAAGGTAAAACATCACTTATGTGTAAAACTTATACTGTATTAAAGGCATTTCAATGATGACTGACATTGTTTGAATCACATGTCATGTCAAACAGCTTTATTTGCTTTCTATGCTGTTCAAGTTAAAAGAAGGGGTGAGGTGCCATTATTACAGAAATTAGCAGTGGATATAATTTCTAAGCTCAAACTATAGTTTTTTCAACCATGATTTCCATATTTCAAAGATCATTTAACTGTGTAATTGAGAAGTTGCCACCTAATCTTCAACTGGAAGATATTAATCTAAAAAATAATGACACACTAAAAGGCAAATATCAAGAGGAGCATCTAAAAGAATTAATAAATGTCTTTCAAGCAGTGAATATACTCAATTAAAATCATAAGCTCATGGACTGACATCTGTATTTGGCAATGCCTATCTGTGTGAAAAGGCATTCTCTAAGATAAAAATCTCACTGCAGATCAGCACTAAGGGGCGAACATTTACAACAGATTTTGGGAATAGAATACTAACTCTGAAACCCAATGAAGTGAAATGTCGTCCCCCACCAAAAGGAGAATTCCATCCTTCTCATTACACCTGCCTGACAAAACTGCTTGAGATATTATATTTTAAATTCTGTCAACAAAAATTTTGTGAAAATTTGTTTCCTCTTCTGTTATAAATACCTATACGATATCCCCTATTTTGCCTGTTGGTCCACAAAGCTTACAATATGCACTATCTGGCCAATTCTTTCAAAAAGTTTGCCCATCCTTAGTCTAAATTAAAAGTTACACTCTGGAAATATCACTTTGACATTCTTAGAAAAATGCTCTTGCTCAAGACCCCACACTTGAGTTGCAGGTAGATGCTGCAGTCTGGGACTTGTTTGTGCTCGTGATGGGGACCATGCTTCTATGTGCATCCACGTCTTTAGTTATGCAGAACTGCACTGCCTCCTGCCCCAGTGCACACCCTGGGGGAACCTGGAAAAGGCATTCACAAAGGACCATGCGAGAAGACTTACCTCTCTATGGTCTCATGTGAATGCCAGAAAAGTGACTATGAACCTTAACGGCCTTAACAAGGGTGTCATAGGTGTTTTCTACTGCTCTCTAACCTCTGATTTTGAAGAGGACAGTGGTGACCCTGATGCCACAGCCAAGGTCAGGAGGAGAAAAGGCAGGCTCGGGCAATGCTGCCTGCTGCCTGTGCCTTCAGAGCTCCGGGAGGGAGAGAAGGTCCTGAGCACCATCCTATCCTTCCCCAAGCCTGAGCATCCCCAGTGGCCCAAGTACTCCTGGCTCTGAGGACACACGAGTCTTCAGTAGACAGACATCCAGGTGCAGCACGCCTTTCAGAGGGGAGCACTCTGCTTCCTCTTGGTGGCTTTCAGATTATTTTCTCTTTTTGTGTTAATACCTTTGATTTAACTGCTTTTCCTTGGAAATCCATGCAGCTATTATCAGAAAGGTTTTTCTTTGACTTGCACAAATTAGGAGCCAGAATGAGGGTAGAGAGGGTGGCTTCTAGGCATGGCTTTTATCTGAGACTTCATGTAAACAGACAGCAGCAGCTCAGGGATCAAAGTGGATACCAGGCAGTTTCACATGGTGAAGTCGCCTGGGGTTGCAGGATCAGGCTTAGATAGTAAAAAAAGTGGCACACCTGGACTGACATATCTAGTACCTGTCACGATCCAGGGTGTCTATTACATCAGGTCTGGGTATTCAAAAACGTCTTCTCACAGGTTGTCTCATCTGCACTCACAGTCACCCTTTCATCTAGGAACTGTGGGAAACGAGCATTCCCCTGCTTTCAGAAAAGGAATTAAGTCAGAAGTTGAAAATCCTTTAACATGGAAACCATCTTTAAAAGTAACTATTTGGGTAATATGTTATCAACCCATTTTTTTGCTGACCATGAGCTGAAGCCTACACAACGTTAGCCAGGTCCCAGGGAGCCACTCATCAGGCTGGGTGTGGGATGGAAATCAACACTTGTTCTCCATCACGGTACAATTCTCCCATTTTATTTTCTTTCTGTTCCATGTAATCAAATGGATTTACTTTTCACCAAGTTACTTTTATTACTCATGGAAACTTGCACATCTTTGCGCCTGTAAGGTGATGGGGAATATGGAGCATGTTAGATGATGGGGTAAATCAAGAGCTCTCAGAAGCTTGAATCTCTGCAGAGCTTTGACGGCCAGAGCAGTCTGCGATCTGTCTCCTTTGGGGTGCGTTTACAAGTTAGGTATGCCATAAGAGTGCTTCTCATAGTTCATGATCAACATGATTCCAGTAATTCCAAATCCTACACTGCATGCCTCTTCTGACACTTCAAAACTATTACTGCTACCCTAATTAACAGATCAGGACCTGGAGGCTGAGAGGAATATGGAGGTGTGGGCAATGGAGACAGATGGTAAGGAGTGGCAGGCTTGAAGGCAAGGTCACCTTCCCAGGTAGTCTATCCACTACATCACAAGGACCCGGTAAGAAGCAGGGAGGGGCAGAGCTGGCACTATCTATTCAGAGCATGGCAAATTAAATAGTTATTAGAAGTCATTTTTATTAAGTGTTTCTGCTAAGCCAGAAAAATACTAATTATATTAAGTGACAAAAGTGTGAAACAAGATTTTGCATGTTTATGTTTGTGTATCTTTACTGCTTAGAAATAATAATCAAAAACTTATTAAGAACAATGGAAGAGATGGGAATGAGATACACCCAAAATACTGTCATCGTTATCTCTAAGTAACAGAATTATACGTGGTTTTCATTTTCTTTCCTGAATTAGCCTGTATTTTCTAAGTTTCCTATAGGAAGCATGTGCTTTGACAACAGATTTGTTCGCACACAGTGCTGACACAATGCCGACCACTACTTTAAGTCAGTGCTGACCTATTACATTCAGAACAGACCTGATAAACAAGAGGGAGAAGTGGGATTTGCTGGGCCAAAGACCTGCAGTTGCTTAATGGGAGGGTTTAGAGAGAATCTGGCAAAATTAATTAGTAAGCAAATACAGAGGATCTGTGGGGATGTTTGTGAATTTTAAGGGTAAAAATGTATCCTATAAGTACCCAGGAAGGAAAATGAATCACCAAAAGAATAAAAGTCACCAAAACTGGACTATGTGTCTGTTCCCACTGTGGAGTGACGTCCGGAGTCCTGAGTTTCCATCTCACCCTTCTAAGCAGTACTGAGTGGTTTCTTGGATTTCTCAAGGTACCAGGAGTAATATCTATGTGAAACCACCTAGCTGGTAAACAAACACTGTGCCCGCCAGCTAGAGGTGATCTGCTTAAAGGGCAAGGACTTGAGGAAAAGCACTCCTTTCAGAGGTTGAATGCAGCCAAACACTTGCAATAACTATTTCTTAAACATTTAGAGTCAGATTTCATAATCACAGAAATAAGTTCCATGCCTGCTAAAATCACATAGTAAACTATAAGAATTATCTCTTGAAATGTTTCCCCCCAAAACTGGAATAATACTACCCCGGTTTTCTGGCAGTGAGAAAATAGGGCCTTCATTCAGCAAATGAGTTAATTCTCAAAATAAAATCAACTGAACATCACCTCCCAGAACAACACAACACTGCAGTATCAAATTTGGGAAACAAGGAAACCTCTAAACTGATGATTTGGGAGTAATTTGGGTAATAGTAGATGCAATCATTTCTAAACGTTTACAACGGAGAATGGTTAATTTTAATAAGTGACTTTGACTCTTTACTCAACAATTTGAGGTCACTGAAATGTATACCACTTCTAGATTTGGATCAGTTCCTTTTTCTCCTTTCCTTCTGTAAAAAAAGACTCCTTTGCAATGATGACCAAACTACATAGTTCCCAATAATGCCACATAGGTAAATAAGCACTTGGCATTCTCAAGGCAAGGTTAGGATCTCAATGGATATTTCACTGTCATTCTATACTTTTACATAAAAGTCTTTCCTTCCTCAGGTTATTTGAATCCACAAAGCACAGGTGAAGGATTCAGTGTGCCCTTCACTCCCTCCAGATCTGTTTTTTAACTTATACCTGCCATATGACACATTAACAAGTGAGGCTGGACCAGGCTCTCCCCAAGGGGCCATTAATAGAATTGAGCAGGAAAAACATGCACATGAAGTAGGTGAGGTTCTCCGAGGTTTCATAATGAGGGATCCCACCAGGACATGGATCTGCTAAGCACAGACCTTAGAGTGGCTGTCAGGAAGAGGAGGTCTCATGGATCTTTGAAAGTCTGCAATCTGGTGGCCATTCAATACTCTCCCTCTGTAGATCGCAACTGGTCATGGTAAAAACAGAGGCAACTCGTGCTTAAGTGGGACAATGCTGTTTGTCATGGATGAAATCGTTCCCACAGATGCGCTTTGCCATCTACCCGGAAACTGGTCAGGACCCTGGAGTGTTCCTTCCCACAACTATCTCCTCTTCCTCTTCTAGTCAGGACTTTTCTTCCCTCCCTGGCTTTTTGCCAAAAAAGATCCCGCATATTCTCTGCAGTCTGTCTTCTACTCCTTGATTCCTTAAGGACAACTGTCTTTATATCCCCAATAATGTGTACAGTGCCAGGTACATGAATCATCCTCAGTAAATGTTTTCTGAATGAATACATAAAAATGTCCAGGTTTCCCCTCTCCTTTAAGCAAATGCCCTTTCCATTGACTGTGAGAAGCCCCTCCATCTGGCTTCAGTCCTCTCCAAGTCCCTCAAGAGGCTAAAACTCACCTAGGGCAGGGTCTGGCCAGCCTCCACAGAGATTAGCACCTGAGCCCTCACAGACACCTGCCAAACTCTGTTAAGTTGCCACCACTTGGTCCCGGTCAGAGTCTCTCTTTGGAAAACACTCCCTGGTTCATGTTTCTCCTGCCACCAGCCTGACTCTAGCTTCATTCTTATAGTCTTCTCTCTTATACAGCCATGTATGACCTGCATTGCCCTATATAAATGAGGGACTCCGTTAACTGTTTCCCAGTTAGGCTGCATGGTTTGTAACAAGTGCTAAATGCAGCTGGTGCTTCTGTTCTCTTCCAAGTGCTCACCGACTTAGGTCAGATGACTGTTTAATAAATTACTTGCTTGGGTAGAACGGAAAATGTTTATCTTTTCTATTCTGAAAACTTCAGTGCCCCTAAACTGCACAGGCTATGTGTACAGTAACATGTGCGACTGAAAAAATAAAAAAACAACCAAGCAGTTCAAAAATTGCACCTGGTTGGGCAAATCCTTGAGGGCAAAGTTTCTAAAGTCACTTGTCTAGGTGCCAGGGGCTGTAGGCCCAGAAATCTCCAGTCCAACGGCCTTACATAAAACTCCACAGGTGACTTCGGCCCTTTGGGAGGCTGCATTCATTCTTTCACTAGAGTGAGCCTAGAAAGGATTTACGTCATGCCTTAAGTTCAGAATCTTCTGTTCCAGGCTTTCAAGCAAGCTCTGTAAAGTGTTCTCTTCATCTCCAATGCCATTTCTGCAAAAATTCTTTATTGGCACTCGAAGCTCGCAGCAGCGTGCATGAAAGATATGGTATGGACGTGGATCTGCCCACTTGCATGACAATCTAAAACGGTTTCATTTATCATGTATTCAGCATTGAGATTTGCCAATGCCCTGAAAGCATTTTATGGAGCTGCCTTTAATGCCAATTCCACAGGCTGGTATCATCACTGTGCCCGGTTCATAGATGGGAAAACACGATGGAGAGCAGCTTAGTGATTTATCTCATGTCCTAAGTAATGGGGATTAGACAATCCCTGGCAACACAACCCTAAAGCTTGCTTTTAGCCACTAGAGAAACAGACAGACAGACAGGCATGGGTCCTGGTATATGTATGGATAAGTGTATATAGACATGAGAGTTCTACTGATGTTCAGACTGCATCCACAAATTTGGTAATGCTCAACCACATTACAAAAAAATCCAGCATAATGACAGAAACTTTGCTTAATGAAGTATTCTTGGAGTATCAGGGGATACAGTCTCAGAAATGCTTTGTTGAACATGGACTCTCCCTGTTTAAAGTGCTTGCATAAAAGCAGGTGAAGACACATTACATCAGGTAGGACTCCTGTGTCCTAATAACCATAACAAAGAGAGGCTCATAGATACATACACACACACACACACACACACACACACACACACACCTGCAAGTATGCTTACTTCTTTCTACCTCTTTAAGCAGTGGGTATAGTAAGGTGGGACTCAAAATCAGAAAGGTTCAGTAACCTGCCCACATTCACAGAATAACAGCCCAGCTCTCTTGAAGCAGACAGCTTTCTTTTTAACTATGCAGCCTTCTGAAGTCTGAATTAAAAATTTTAAATTTTGATTTCCGGTTTTTGTTTAGTCATTTGGTTTAACTGTAAAAGCCAAAGCCTAAGAACTGGAGACAACCTGAAGATCTCAGACGCAACCTTTTAAAAATTCTTCTCAAGCCCTAATTGGTGCGGCACAGTGGACTGAGTGCCGGCCTGTGAACCAAAGGGCCACCAGTTCCATTCCCAGTCTAGGGCACATATCTGGGTTGTGGACGGCGTTCCCAGTGGGGGGTGTGCGAGAGGCAACCACACATTGATGTTTCTCTCCTTCTACCCCTCCTTTCCTCTAAAAATAAATAAATAAAACCTTTGAAAAAATAAAATAAAATTCTTCTCAAAAACCAAAGGATTTGGAAAGCATCTTTAAGATTCTGTCTGAGTTTAAAGTCATTGCTTGGAAAGCCACTCCCACAGTCCTTGGCACCACACAGAGGTGAAAGTCTCACAAGTGACCAATTTCTGCCCATGCATATTGTACAGGAGGATTCGCAAAGTCCTTTCAGGAAAGCAGCTTTCCGTGTGAGCACCTAGCCAGGAGAAAATGACCCCACTGACAAGAACACCAAATGGAAAAGGTAGAAGAGGGGACAGAAACATTGTGCAGGGGGTTTACCTTTGGCCAGACACTCTGGTCTGTATAGCTAATACTTTCTAAGCCGAAATTTTACCAAAAACTCTCCTCTACTACTCCCGCCCTTTAAGTCCTCTCTGCCTCCCCTACTTTTCCAGACTAATTCTTATTTCTAAGCTAACTCCCTGCGCCAGGGGACAAGGGTGGGGGCCAGGATGTGTAAGGAGAGGACGACATGGCCTGAGAAGCGGGGATTCCTCAGGGAGAAGATGCCAGGGAAGGCTGTGCAAGGAGAGGGTGGCTAGGGTCCGGGGGAGCGCAGAGTGAAGACGCCGGGGATGAGTGAGTGGGGAGAGGCTAGTAAGGGGGAAGGGAACTCTCGTAGAAGGAGCCAGAGGCACAAGGAGACAGCCACTAGCTGGAGGAACGCAGGCAAAGGGAGCCTGGCCGGGGGCGCAGAGAGTTACCGTTGCACGTAGTGGACGAGGAACATGGCCAGGAGGACGCGGTTGGGCCAGCGGCGTAGGCGCTCGGCCGCCGTGCCAGCACACAAGTAGAGCGGCACGGCCAACGAGGGCAGCTCCTGCAACGCCCAGGCGGTGGGCGCCGGCAGTCGCCAGCCTGAGTGCTGCGACGCGTAGCGCCCATAAGGCGAGCCCACCAGCTTGAGCAGCACGAAAGCCAGGATACCTAGGACGCACTCCAGGTAGGAGAGCGCGTCCAGCAGGAACCGCTCCTCCAGCTCCATTGCGGAGGAAGGCAGGCGCGCCCCATCGCCAGGCGGCCGTGGCGTGCCACACACAGGGCAGGGGCGAGGGGGCGGGACGCGCGGTTCCCTGGGTCAGGCGGGGGAAGCCGACGCCCTAGCCCTGATTCGTTCTCCTAGTGCGAATCCGAGGCAGCGGGCGCGCGGTTCCGACTAGTCGGACCGATCCCAAGAGCCTGCGTCGCAAGCCGGTGGGCCGGGCGGCAGGCGGGTCTGCGATTCTTCCACTCCACCCACGCAGCGGAACTCCACCCCCGAGCCCGCCGCGCCCTCGCCACTCTGCGAATGCGCGACCGCGGGCTGTCCGCGGAGCTGCCTGAGGCCGCGCGGGAAACCGCGGCCGTCGACGCGGACACGCTTCTGGGGCTGCTTTCTGTTGCCACTTGCCCACTCAGGCTGTCAGCGGCTCCCTTCGGTCGCTGTTTTCTGGGAGTACGGGTCGCGGTGCTTTTGACTTACCTCTTGAAGGTCCTTACAGGCCCAGGAGAGGCGGAGTCGCCGACCTACGGGGGCCTCGAGCTGCAGCACGGAAGTGCGCGCAGCCGGAGGTGGCGGGTTGGTGGGTGCAGGCGGCGTGCGCGACCGCGTGGACCATGGGGCGGCGGGCGCGGGGCCGACGGCTCCAGCAGCAACAGCAGCAGCAGCAGCAGCGGCGACCCGAGGACTCGGAGGACGGAGCCGAGGGCGGCGGGAAGCGTAATGACGCGGTAGGAGCTGGGGCGAGGGCTGGCAGTCTCCCCGCGTGGGCCTCTCGGACCCCGAGACCCGAGGGGCTGCTCCTTGAGTTCTGAGTAGATTCCCCTTTTCTTCTTCAGGGCTGGGAAGGCGGGTACCCCGAGATCGTCAAGGAGAACAAGCTCTTCGAGCACTACTACCAGGAGCTCAAGATTGTCCCAGAGGGCGAGTGGGACCAGTTCATGGAAGCGCTCAGGGAGCCCCTCCCGGCCACGTTAAGAATTACTGGTTACAAAAGGTAAGGGCCTTGCATTTATTTCTTTTAGAGTAGAATGTGAAGAGGGTGCTTTGCCGGAGGTGTTACAATTCTAGAGAACCGCTGCAGGTCAGCGGTGTGCATCCTAAGGTCTGGATACATAGAGGAGGGAGCACAGGGTCTTGTGGAATGGGTCAGTGGGGAGCTAAAATAAGAAATGAAAATGCAATCTGAGAAAGGGTGGACCCTCAAGGATTCATGAGCCAAGGACGTCTACCCTTTGGAACACATGAAAATTTGTGACATTACCGAGTTTGGGTAAAGCTTCTGGTTCTGTTTTTTTGTACATTTGTAGTTAGGTTTTTTCAAGATGAACTGAAAGATAAAAATGGAACTGTAGGAATATTTAGAAGGGAAGGAATGCAGTAATATTGGATTAGTTTATCATCCTTTAGTGATTTAAACAGGATTCGAAGTTTTGAAGGAGTAAAGTGAAAAGGTAGTGATTAAAGAATGTTTTCTCTCCATGCAATTATGGTTTTAGTTTTAAGTCACTTATAATCTTAAATTCACAAAAAGATAAACTATTAATAGCCTTTCAGATTGTTTTGAAACTTGCTTTTTTTTTTTAATAGCCATGCGAAAGAGATTCTACACTGCTTAAAGAACAAGTATTTCAAGGAATTGGAGAACCTGGAGGTGGATGGTCAGAAAGTTGAAGTTCCACAACCCCTGAGTTGGTAGGTACAACAAGGCACCATGGTGTTGGATGTGTCTTTGGGATTTTAATCTTTTATCCCTTGACTCCACCTCTTAGTAATGCATTTGTCATTAGCATGAAGGAACCTGAACATACTTCTGAGACATCCTCATGTTTTTTATCCAATAACTACCTTACACTGGTGTGCAAGTTTTCACATATGATTTGCAGCTCTCTCTGTCTGAGTCAGTGAGTTCAGTTAATTTTTCCCAGTCAGTTCAAACCCTTTGCTTCCTTAATGTTACCACTTCTACCATTTCCATTTAAGCCCCTTGTTTTCTTATGTCAAAACTTGCTGACTGGCTTCCCTACTTTCAGAAAAATGACAGACTTAGCCTTGCAAAGGTGCAACAAACTGCTCTAACTGATTTTGTCCTTAATGTCTCTGTTGCCCCAGCATACTCCTGCCCTACTTGCTAACCCCCTGCCCTCTGCCACACACACCCCCCCCCTTTTTTTTAACCTGTTCTGTTGGTTACTTGTTTCATGACCCAGTTCAAGTCTTAGTTGTCTAAAGATGATCCCTTCTGTCCACAGCCTGCTCTTTAGTCTTGTCTTGTAAAATGCCTACTCAAGCACAAACCATAGAGCCAAACCCTGGGGAGTCATGAAAGTAAATTGTAGTTCTGCATTTTAGATTATCAGCTTTGAGGCACTGAAAATTCTCACAACACCAAAGAGGAAAAAAAATGGTTGCTATAAAAAGGTGAACTTAACTGGCATTTTCTAACAACTTCTAGAGGTTTTGACTATTCAAGTGACTGGTGTTATCTTTCCTTTTTAGATACCCTTTAGTGATTGCAAACCAGGGTCAGGTTTTCATTAATCACGAGCTGTAGACATGATTGCTTTTCTTCCTTTCATCGCCCTTTGGAGCGTCAGTGTCCATATCACAGATGTGTGCAGCATACACATTTTGAATAAATGATGAATGGCCAGTGCTAAAATCAGTATACAGCTGCGGTTGTGTGTAATTGAAGAATAAAAGTGAATCACTGTCTAATAATAGCCAGTTATTCTCTTCACATTATTGTTTGCTTTAATTTTCTGAACACAACAACTGAAGTGTGTGAACGACATGTTCCATGATTTGGGCTCCAAATATTTAGGGTTTTCTTTTTCATTATTAGTGGTAACTGCATGACAGTTTTACTGTATAAATACTTATTTAATCAAATTCACTGGTCTGGTGTGGGATACCCATACATCTTTCAGGAAGCAAGTAAAGCAGAAACTTACCAAGATGTCTGATGGTTTTCTGTATTGCTCACAGTGCAGAAATATATAATCTTTTTTAACCTTTTGGTACATAGTGGAATAAAATTTAGAATAGTTTGTAGGAACCCTGCTTTCTAGGAGGAATGTTATATATAGGACTTATATCTTGGGTAGATTTCATTTTTTTTCTTTTCACAGACTCAGATCTATAAGAAATTCTTCTGAAGTGTTTTTATGAAAGTCTCAGTTTGATGATTGTAGAGAACACACCTATTGTCATTCTTTTTGTTCTTTTTAATGTGTGGATTGAAGATGATTTTTTCATGGATATTGTATATACTTAGATTTTTTTTTTCCCTTAAGAATTTTTGAGGTATAAAGGTGACAGTGGTGCCCCTTTTTATCCTCAAAGTCATGACAGGTTCTTAGATAGGACCTTAGGGTCTCATGAACTAAATTGAATTATATAACTAAAAATTAAATATAGTTCTTAGGGATTATTTTGTTTGATGTTAAAACCTACTAAGATTTTAATGAGTATTTGTTGGCTCAAAAAGTTGTTTCTAAAGCTGTATTAGAAACACTTTTTAACTTAACAGTCTGTTTTTGTATTTAATTATTTGAACATTTTAAAATATATTTTTCCATAAGATTAACAGCTTTCATAATCATAATTACTTAGAGTACAGTTTTGGTCTTGTTATAACAAATTTACATCTACCTATTAGAAATTCAACCTACAAGGCACACAAGGAATTATTTGCTTGCTCGAGTTTATCTTGACTGCTTTTCTATATTTGAAAATAAGCAATGATGTGCAGAATTCAAATTAATGATGTTGGTGATTTGGTAAGGTGGTAACACATCTGTTGTTGGTCACAGATGATTCATCGTTGCCAGAAATTATACAGAAGTAACATTCAGATATTCAGGTTGTAAAGGTTGCAGGGGGACAGCAGATTTTGTGGAATAGTACAGCTAAAGCCGAATTTGAGTTTTTCCCTACCATTTCATCTCTAATGAGACTAAATGGAATATTTAAAATTAAAATCTTTTTTTAAAATTGCCTGATAAGTATGATTGTATTTTGATTTTATATTTTTGAAGAAGGTTGAATATTAAAGAAGGAAACAGGCATAGAACCAAAGCAGTGGGGACATTTGGAGGGTGGCTGTGAACAGATTCGGCCAGCTTCATTTTTAACTCCTTCATGTGGTAAAGATAACTTTTCAAATGTATCTCATGTGGTGCCTTTTGAGCAGTGTCTTAAAATCTTAAAATGCCTGAGGTCATTTCTGTCAAATAATCAGTGTTTCAAAGCAGTCAAATGTATTGTTTTTCAAACTTTCTGGTTTTATTGTCATGGCTATTACCTGAGCTATATTTGACACATGGAAACATTGTGACCTTAAATTGTTAGAGTGAGCGTATTATTACAGCTAAGACTTAATAAGTGCTAAAATGGAAGTCAGATTTTTATCAGTGAATGCCATGTTATGCTTAGGAGGCATTGGGTTAATTGAACATGGGTGTGTCATCAGTGTACTGACTTGCAATTGGAAATCAGTGGACAGGTGCAAGCTGAGTTAAAAAATAATACAATTCCTGATCAATTATGTTACTATTTATAGAAAATTCAAATGTACACATTTACGGAGATGCTTCATTCTTAGCTCTGAGTAAATATAACAAGGTAGGAACTCTAATGCATTGGTAGTTTCTAAGGATTTTTGATATGTAAAACATTTCAGTACATTTATTGGACTGGCTTGTTTTAGAATTAGGGATAAATGTAGTAACAAAATTGTAATAATAATATTTGTCAAACATTTTGATACCTGCCCTACTACATTATTTTGATTCTGTGTGATATGCACTTTTTTAAATTCAAGAAATTTGTTATGTCTTTTTTTCTGATGACCTTTATACCATTGTTAACTTAACATACATAGTGAAGAGGAGAGGATTCTCCACTTTTTCATCGGGCCTTAAACATTTGCCATCGTGGTTTTACTGTGGTGTCATGTGCGTGTGTGTCCTATGATCCCTTAGGCTCTCCACTTTCTGCATGGGCCGTGATATAGTTAGAACTATGTTCCTGTGTCTTGGGGGACATCACGCAGTGTTGGTTGACTGTACTGGAGAGGGTTGTGGATGAACAAGCAAAACAAAATTGGGTGTTTCGTTGGCTGTATTACTTGGATAAGCAAGAGATCATTAAGGGAGCACTTTAATGTATACAGTCCATAAATATTTTACTTTTTTTTTGGTCAGGTATCCTGAAGAACTTGCCTGGCACACAAATTTGAGTCGAAAAATCTTGAGAAAGTCTCCGCAACTGGAAAAGTTTCACCAGTTTCTGGTTAGCGAGACTGAATCTGTGAGTAGAGTTTTTTATACTTGTTGGTTTCATTAAAGTTTTCAATACACATTACTGTCATAGTTATATTTTTAATGATACTTGTCGCTGGGAGCGATCAAGTAGGTGAAGCATGTGGGAAAGGCGTTTAACTGTATATTACGCCCGTAATTTGTGATTATATAGCTGTTATCTTGTTTGGTTGCCATGAACTGTAATAGGGGTATCATCGCAGTTGTCAGTTGATTGTGTCTTGCCACTCCTGGGCTTGGGCGGCTGCGGAACTGAGGTGCACACAGCATTCTGCTAGATAGCGTGCCATTCAGGAGACAACCATTCAGTGCACTCTGCCTTCTTTCTTAGATGACCATGCCAGGTGCTTGTACCGAGAAAGTAATATGTTTTTATGGCCACGTTACTTATTTTACTAAAAGTGAGACTTTCAAACTCACTTTTTATCATTTGTTTTTTTTCTTGTTCCTATCTATACTCCACCTTTGCCATAACAAACTTATATACCAAAACACACACACACACACACACCCCACCGCCCACCCTTAAATAGGACAGCTTTGGTTCTCTTAAAATGACACCGTCTTCACCCTCTTCATTTCTTTGCCATTGCAGATTCCTGATTACAGAGAATGTTTATCATTATGGTCACTGAACTTTTTACCTTTGACATCAAACTTTTCCTAACAAAATAGCTATTTTCTCACACAAAACACGATTAAACAAATGCACATAAGGTGTGTATGTTGTAAGCTTTGCTGCTCCCTTTTTATTCTTTTGGAATTCTTAACAGTCTCACATTTTCAGTCAGGTGTTTCCCCTTTCTATTTTCTAATCTAGCCAAGGAAACCTCTGTGTCAACAGATATTTCTTTTTCCCTCTTCTGTAGTCTCTTAAAGTTTACATGATTTTCATGTTTTTTCCCCTGAAGCCACAACCAGTTTAGAAAACCCTTCAGCTCATCCAGTTCTAAGCTCTCCTCGCCTCTCAGCCGTTTCCTACCATTGTGTGGCTAGCTGCTCATTTAGGAACCTGGTAAACTGGGCTCCTGTTTGCCTGACTGCCCCCGCCCCCGATAGTCAGGAATACGCAGAACTGAGCGCTGTCTTATTTATGATTCTGTACTTGGGCCTGTACTAGGAAAGGTTCTGTAACTCAGCTTCCACTGAGAAACAAGGTCAGATAAAGATGAACAAACTGTTAGCAAGTTACGACAGAGCAGAGGGCTTGTGGGCCATGGAGTGATCCACAGGTGGATAGGTTGTGAAGAGCCAGATTTTGGCGGCTTCGAAAGGTAGAGGATCTGGGAGCTTAATGTTGGTAGCATGTAGGGAAACAGACCAGTTTTTGATCAGAAGTCAGCAGCATGAGATACCCTTCGGATTATTTAAAGCTGGCTCTCAAACCGCCTCAGGATGTGTTTGGGAGACAAAACTAATTGCCAGGATGTCTGTAGTCGAGGGCCCATGGTTTCCCTCTCTAATGCTTTAAATGAAAATTAGGGTAGAAACAGAAGGCAGGCCTATCAGAATCAAAAAGCTCGGAGTCTGTGTGCCTAGTGAGTTGGTCACAAGATTCAGTCTTCACACACTCCTTGCTGGCTTGAAACCTGTAAGATGAAAATTAGCAGGTATCAATGTACAAGGCTGTATTTAGACTGACAGGCGGATGCCTAAGATGAGTGATGGCTGTTCAAGTATAAAAGACCTTTGTTGTAATGGAGCAGAAGCTTCCTGGTAGCTGAAGTTTTGTAGCCCGCCTCCTCCTTAAGCATTCATTCTTAAGGCTGTTAAGATAGAGTTGTAGTTGAGGCAGGTGCTGGACTTTATCAAGAAAATTTTATTTGAATCTGAACAGTCATACATCTTAACAGATGCCCTGGCCCACTCGTGAAAATCTTGAGGACAATCTAGCGAGGAATCTTAGATAATTCATATTGGAGAAGGAGAGGAGCAGTGGCTGATCCCTTCATCTTTGTGAGAGGCAGTTCTCAGGAATAGAAAGCAGACCTGGGCTGTTCCCGAAAACAGACTAAGAAAGAGAAGTTACAATTTTAGCTGAGAGGGAAAAACTTACTAATTGTGAGTTTGTCCTATGCTCCCTTTGATTTCTTCTGTTGCTGAAGGTATTTCAGTGTCATTGTCTGCCTTTGTGACTTGCTCTTCCAGCTTCCGGACATTCAGAAGGTGGGAAGGGGGGCTTTGTAAGCTTAAAACCCCTCCTGTGAAATTTTAAAATTCAGCGTTTTCCTAACAGTGAGTTTTGGTATTACCGATGATCATCTTACTTAGCCTTTAAGTAGAAACCATTTATCCACAAAAATGAAAATCTGTCCTATAATGTTTGTGTGATAGTACTAACTCTTGTGCTGTGTATGATTGATTACATGATATTTTTCTGTTGCACTTGTAATTTTCTGCCTTATGTAATGTCATTGACTTCTTTAAAATTTTATTTTCCAAGGGAAATATCAGTCGTCAAGAAGCTGTTAGTATGATTCCGCCATTGTTGCTTAATGCTCATCCTCACCATAAGGTATTGTGTATTATATAGAAAATTGTGGTCTGCATGTGTTGTGCTCTGTTTGGTTGAGACCTTTTTTCCTTAATGTAATGAATTTGTGTTTTCTTTCACTTTGGATAAAGTAGAAAGCGATATATTTCCCTTTAGGTTCTTTTTTGCATTTTTGTCCTATTTAATTTTTACAAGTCTCTTTAACTATTTTCTTCCCTTTTAAAGTTTGTTTCTTAATTTGTTTATTTACTATACAATGAAGATTATCTTCATTGGTCTCGATTGACTAAATCAGATTGAAAATTATAGTGAGCATGTATTGAGAAGTTGTTACATGCCAAGTATTCTTCTGCATTGCTTTCATGAATTATTTCATTTTATTATCCACACATCTCTCTGGGGGTAGATGCTGCTACCTCCCCCAGATGAAGAAAAAGAGACAAGAAAAAGCTGAAGTAACTGGCCCAAGGTCACAGAACTAGTCAGTTGTTGGCTGAGCTGAGATTTGAGTCCAGGTAGCTCTCCTTAGCAGAATGTTACAGTGCGCCTTACATTTAGTATCTTTATTCATTCATTCCTAAATGTATTGCTTTTACTGGCTTGTGGTGCCATCTGTTCCCATCTTCTGTAGAGAGGGTATCGTTATCACTGATATGGGGGCATTCTGTATTACGAGATCCCTGTCAGTTAAATATATCTAGATTCATTCTATAAAGAAATATGTTTAGGTCTTTGAATAGAAATCAAAATACTAGGACTTGAACTTTTAAATTAAATGTAGACTATTTGATTTCTTAAAATAAAAGTCTCAAACAGTTTCTTGCTTTTTAATAGATCTTAGATATGTGTGCAGCACCTGGATCAAAGACCACACAGTTAATTGAAATGCTGCATGCCGACATGAATGTCCCTTTTCCAGGTATGCTTTGGACTGGGGATTTGGAGGTGGAAATGCTACTTTGATGGGTTGTAGACAGGGAAAGATTAGAACATTGCTTGAAGCCTCCCTTAAAGGAAAATAGGACATTTTGCACACCACCATCATTAGTTTTCAAACCAGCTCTTAGTGTGGAATTATGTTAAGAGCTACTTTCCAGCTCCCCAGGTTCAAATCCTACCACCATGTTTATGGGGCACAATTACTAGTCATCACATATGAAATGAGCCATCAGTCCTGAACTGGGGGATGTGACATAAGATCACAAAGTGCTTAGAAAATGGAAGCTATTATAGTATCATTGATGATCCTTTATAGGGATTTTATAATGATCAGAAAATACCATTCGCAGTGTTTGTTAGTTTTACTATTTTTATGTACCCTTATCTCCTTTTACTTCCTTTAAGAGAGAGAGATTGATCATAAAATGTTACTAGGCATGTTTACCTTTTTGCTGGAGATGAGAGAGAAAGCGGAGTGAGAAGAAGTGTCACCCAACAAAGTTTCCACCAGGCTCTTAGCTATGGTATAGCTCAGAACCTCCCAGGAAACAGTGAGTCAGGAGCGTTAGATGCCACCCCAAGAATCTGATCCACAGAGTCTAGAATGGGGCCCCAGCATGCACACACTATTTTAAACATGTCAGGCGATTCTGTTGTTTTCTACACCTTTCTTTCTGCCCTCATCTTCCTTTTTTAGTTAATAGTTACTAATAGGAAAGACATTTTTGGCATAATAATTGATACAAAGTAAATAATTGTTGAACAAATGAATCCTGAAGGTTTGAAATTTTAAGTGACCATTAAATAAATCCATGCTACGCTGCTGGGTTTCTTTTTTATTTTGGACCACTTACATAGCTCTAGTCAGCCTTACGCTTAGAAGTTTGGTGGATCCTCGCTTTTCAACTGCCAACCTACGGGTCATGTATTTCAGGAATTTACTTGTGCTGCATGTCACCCAACTCTACAATTTTATGTCCCCAGAGGGATTTGTCATTGCGAATGATGTGGACAACAAGCGCTGCTATCTGCTTGTTCATCAGGCCAAAAGATTGAGCAGTCCTTGCATCATGGTGGTCAACCACGATGCATCCAGCATACCAAGACTCATGATAGACGTGAACGGAAGGAAAGAGGTTCTCTTCTATGATCGCATCCTATGTGATGTCCCTTGCAGGTATTTTATTATCAAAAGGCCAGAAAGCTCAGACTCCACTAAGGAAATAAATCACATACAGACTAAAATGAAAGTGCACATGAACACACAGTTGTACGTATGATTCCTGTGTAATCTGAAATAAAGAGACACATCGTGACCAAAGTTAGAAAACAGGCACAATTTTAGTGATATAGCAGACTGAGCCTATGGAACACAGATAAATAAAGAAGTGGTTTTGCTAGTCTAAAAAGAGATAGGAAGAACATACGAGAGAGGAAAGAAGCATCATAAACTAATGCATTTCAGGATGTGATCACTTGGATTTGCTCATCCAAGTATTTATATTTGTACTTAAGTGAGTATGTGAAACAGTCATAGAATAATCACATCAAGTTTTCATTTTGAGTCTTTCATTGTTTAGCACACTGTAGGAGTACAGACTTTTGAAAAATTCATTTTACTTGTATTTGTTTACATACCTTCAATTTTTATATGTAAATTTTAGATTGTTAGAGTTTACCTTTAAGACAGTTTCATGCCACAACTGAGTAAGTTTTTCCAAAAAGAAATGAATCAGACTAAAGATGGTTGTTAAGTTCCTGGAGGCAGTGACATAGGTAATGATCAGAAGAGTTTATTTAATACCTTTTAAACCCATGAATTTGTTGAGACTAGAGTACAGAAACTGCCACAAAATTATGTTAGCACTAAACAGTGTTAACTATGATACATCAATATTAAATTCACCTTGTTTAAACAAGTGGCAGATTTACTGCCAGTAGCAGAACTCAGTTTGTGGCTGGTAGCACTGAGTATGGCTGAGTTTTTAAATACCTGGAAAAATTCCCTTTTAAAGTAAAATTTAAAGTCAGTCATGAAGTACATTCCCTTTTTTCTAGGTTGCAATATTCTAATTTTCCTTTGGATCAGATCTTTCCCTACCCATGTTCTTTAGATCAGAAGTGTAACCTGTTTCTCATGTCAATATTGTTAGGATAAAGTGATCTCACGAGTACTAAGTTGTAAGATGAAAAAAAAAATTCCAAAAATTATGGCAGAATTTTAAGCCACCACCATACAAGTGAGGGATGTCATTTGAAAGCCATTATATTTCAGGACATTTCCATCCTGCAGACTGCCTCTCAGGGACATGTGACTAAAACACAAGAAAAATTAAACTTTACAGAGAAAGCAACAGATGCAGGAATTAACTAAGAAAAACTGGATAGATAAAATTAGAAAGATTAATGAATCAAGTCTATATTATAAAATCTGTGAAATAATTTTCAGTGAATAAAAGTAGAGAATCAAAAATGTTTAACTGATAATAGAAAAACCTCGGTAAAGAAGTTAAATGGGCTTAATTAAATTTGCTGTGGAATGTCCTTTATCAATGTAAGTTTATCATTATTTATGTAATTTTGACTGAAATACCACTTTTGATTCACCAGATTTCTAAATAGCAAGACCAAAATATCTTAATATGCATTCCTAGTTTTTTCTATCCTAGGACTGAAAATAAGTTTTGCTAGTATGTCTCTCAAATGGAAGCAAATTATTATCTCTTTATGCCTTCAAAGATGTTTTTATTTTCTTACTGAATTGAAAATTGAAGTATAATTAAAGAGCTTAATATACTGAAGTGTCCCCCAAACAGAAATAGGAAGTTGATTGTAGTTTTTAAGAATTTAGATTATTTTCTAATTGGTATTTATAATAATAATAACTTTTCTAATTTAGTTTGAATGTGACATATTTGTTAAACTCTGATTCTACCTGTAGAGAGTTTTAAATCTTTAATTATCTTTCTTTTCAGTGGAGATGGCACTATGAGAAAAAACATTGATGTTTGGAAAAAGTGGACCACCTTAAATAGCTTGCAGCTGCATGGGTAAGTAAAACTTTGTAACTGGCAGCACTGTTTGACAAATAGATTGGTCAAGGTTTATTGTTGAATCACCTAACTAGGTGCCCAGATCTTGGACAGACTCTAAGTATCAGTGAGGGCCGCCTTCATGGGAGCTTGCTTAAGTATCAGAAGTAGTTGCTTTTAAAACCTTTAAAAGTAGTCAACTGAAGATTGTACACGTTTTAGAGAAATACTGATTTAAAATACCTTTTATAAAAATTTCCCGTCATTTCAAACTTCTTTTTAATGAAATGACTATTTACCGTACTGTTTTACCAGTCTTTTTTCTGTCTGTTTTCTGTTCTTTTGTCTCAAATTATTTTGTTTGACATTTTGCTTTCAGAAATATTTTTATTGTCTTTAAAATTTTTTTTGATAATTCTCAAAAGGAGAATCTCATACCTCAAAGATTTCTGTCATGTCTAGTGTATTATAGTAGTTTTCTGTGCCTACGAATTTTTTAACTACCTGTTTTGTACAGTTTTGATTGTACAATCTGTAGAACTTTGTATTTCTTTCTTTTTAAATTAGTGTTTACATTCTGAAATGTAGAGCAGTGGATGATTAAGTATATTAATGAATATTCACTATTAATAATTTCATGAGGTTTTATTTCTCTGCTGAATACTTACCACTGGTTTTGTGAAATGGGCATTAGGAGTGGAATGTATTAAAGGATACAAGTTGTTCATAGAAAGAAAAATCAAATATTTGTATAAGTATAGAGGCTTTTTAATAGTGAAATTTGATGTTGAATTCAATTGTTAATCACTTTATGCTTTCTTGATGGGATGCTAGGAAAGGTACACAGAACAGCCAAACCAGTTTTATACAACTAGGCACTTTTTTTATTTACATGACATATCTTTCGTAGGTTTATTCTAACTTCATTTAGATCCATAAAGTTTTGTTTGTTTGTTTGTTTTTAAACGGGAATTTTGTATTTTATTTAGAGTAGTTTGTATTTTATTGTAAGTCTGTCCTAAAAACTTGTAATAAATATGTGACATAATGAGTGCCTCTAAAGTACATGCTGTCTGGCTGTGTTTGGCCTCAGACTAACTTAGTGTTTCCAACCCTTAGCTTACAGCTGCGGATTGCTACGCGGGGTGCTGAACAGCTAGTGGAAGGTGGTAGGATGGTGTATTCTACATGTTCACTGAACCCCATTGAAGATGAAGCAGTCATAGCATCTTTACTGGAAAAAAGTGAAGGTAAGCACGCTGGATTAGTCTTTTAATAAAAGTATGTACTTTTCAAAAACTTTATTGCTATCGTGCAATGATTTTCAGTCCTCATGCCTGACTAGTTAGTCAGGGGCACTGTGACTATTTTTCCTTTAGATTGTCAAATAAAAAAATGACACCAGCCAACCCAGCAATAGCCATCTTGTATGAATGAATCAAAATTATACCTTTTTTGGTCAGACAGGCAAGAGTAATTTTTGGTGTGCCACATAATTTTAGTAATTAATTTATATGTGTCATTAAATGAAAAAGGTTTAAAATTGCTGTGATAGTGTGTACTCTTGTAGACTTTTTCCTGGGTATTTGCTTATATTTTTAGCCTGTAAACCCTAAAATGAGGTCTCTCTAATAAAAAACAAACTTATGTAATGGATCTGTTGTTTTTCATGAATTGCAAGATTTTGCCCATTTTGTTTATCCAAGTGTGAAACAATTTTGTCAGATTCTGTGACAATTCTTTTTAATGTAATTGTGGTAAAATACACATAATATTTGGCATTTTAACTACATTTAAATAAACAGTTCAGTAGTGTTAAGTACATTCACATTATTGTGTGGTCAATCTCCAGAGTTGTTCTTGCAAAACTGAAATTCTGAACTCATTAAACAATTCCCTATTATCCCCTCCCCACCATTATATTCTCTGTCTCTGTGAGTTTGACCAGTTTAGGTAGCTCATGTGAGTGGATTCATACAGTATTTGTCTTTTTGTGACTGGCTTACTTCCCTTAGCATAATGTCCTCAAGGATTATCCATGTTGTAGCATGTGTCAATTTCCTTCCTTTTTCAGGCTGAATGATATTCCACTGTATGTATAGACCACATTGTGTTTATTTAGTCATCCATTGTTGGACACTTGGGTTGCTTTCTCATGATTAATGCTGCTGTTACCATGGTGTGCAGTAAGGGTTTGAGGCCCAGCTTTCAGTTCTTTGGGGTGATGTGATAATTCTGTTTGAGGACCCACTATACTGTTTTCCATAGTGGCTGTATCATTTTACAGTTCCACCAGCAGTGCACAAGGGTACCACTTGTCTGTATCCTTGCCAGTACGTGTTATTTTCTGTGTTTTTGATAGTATCCATTCTAAAGGGTGTGAGAGCTGACCGCACTGTTTTGTGAAATGTTTTGAAACAACTGTTTTCATAATATTTTGATGTAAAATAATATTTTTTCTTTCATGTTTTCACTGAAATGGTAACCTTTCCCATCATATTTTCCTTAAAGCAAATAATGAGAAATTTTAAATTTCCAGAGTAGAACACTACCAAATTGACTACATTCATGTTTGTGAAGTAAGTTGAGACAAGTGTATATATTTCCTGAGGTGATTTCCACAACCATCTGTGCTTCCAGTAACATTCTCAGTGGCTGGCTGATCTGTACTCATTGTTGTCATTTAGGTCTGGATTTGATATACTTTGTTTTTTCTGCACTGATGTTGGACTACAGAAAGATGTGATTTCTGGATTATTGGTTTTGTGTGGTCATAATCACAGTTTTGGTAGTACTTTGTCTCAGAAGGCATGTGAAAAGAAGGATTATGGGTGGTGTAATTGAATAGTAAATTAACTGGGCATCCTACTGGGCGATTATTTTCCTACTGGGCAAGTAGGTTTCCCATCTAGATTTTGCCTTCACGGGCACCATAATGCATGTGGTTGTTTCAGACCTCATTGTAGACTTCATCTCAGTCCTCAGTCATAGCCTCCCTGTGTAGGCATGGGTTCATGGGAGCATAGACCTTTGCCGAGCTTTGTACTTGACAGCTGCTGGGGATTGTGACTGGACGGGGTGTGGTCCCCACCTGAAAGCACCCAGAGACTTAGCTGGAGAATGGCAGCTGATAAAGATTCAGTCTGTAAACACTAGGCCAACGGTGGCAGCTTCTCACTCAAATGCTGGTGGGAAGGCATGCTGAGCAGTGAACAGTGTTTAAGAAAACCAGTTTCTGGAAACTGTTATTTAGTGTTCACTTTTTAAAGTAAGATTACTCAGATATAAGGTGTCTCACTGCTAGATGCCCCTGGGGGATTCTTTTACTTTGTTTTTGTTATTGTTTGTGGGTTTTCATGGCTTCCACAGGGTTTTGTTGGTGTTCTTCTGTGAGGCTGTCAAATCTGTATCTGATCTGTGAGTGGTACCTAGTTCATGTGAAAGGTTTCCTGGCCCCGTCTCACAGCTTTGGGTAATATTGCTACTGTAGACATGGTGTTTTTAAAACTAGACTGTTGTACTGATGGGCAGATTTAGAAAACTAGTTTGGGTCCAAAACTGAATGTTTAAAAATTCCCATACTTTAAAATGTTGCTTTTTAGTTCTGGGATGTTTTGTCAGCCATAAAGGCATGAAAAAGACCCAGATCATCTGACTGGCATGTGTCTAAACACCAGGAGCAGACTCTAGCTGAGTTCTAGCCTGGTGTTGTCTTGGAGGTGATTTTGGTCATGGAGTCAGACTGGGCTGCATCGCAGGACTCTGCAGCTCTTCCCTACTCCAAGAGCTTTATTGAGCTCCCATTAACACCATAACATTCACTTGTTTTAAGTGTGTAATTTAGTGATTTTTTTTTTTGGTAGACTTACCAAATTGTTGCATAGCCCTTACCATAGTCCAGTTAGTCCAATTTTAAACCATTCTCATCGCCCCAAGCAGAACTCTCCTGCCCTTTTGCAGTTATTCCCTGTTCCCGCCCTCACCTGGAAACCATGAGTGTGCTTTCTGTCTATGGTTTTTCTCTCTTGACATTTCCTATATGTAGAGTAATTCAGTATGTGATCTTTTGCTTCTTATTTCTTTTGTGGGCATGTTATTGGGAAAAAATTATATTTTATTTTAATTTTTGATACGTAGGTGCTTTGGAGCTTGCTGATGTGTCTTCTGAATTGCCAGGGCTGAAGTGGGTGCCCGGACTCTCACAGTGGAAGGTAAGATTTCTGTGAGAACTCTGGCTCAAAACAGCAGGTGCAGCTTAACTGGCTGTTGTGAAGGTTTTAAAGCATCCACATTTGGGTGACTTGAATAATACTGCATTTGGTTATCAAGTTTAGAATCAATTTCAAAATTATACATATTAAATGGTATTATTATACAAATATTTTTCTCTGGCAATGAAAAAGTTTCTGTGCCTTCATTCTTCAGTTAGACATCAGCTTTGCTTATTCTCATCTGTATAAGTGTAACTTTGCTTTACTTTTTTTATTGGCTGGGATTCAGTCTTCATTTCTAATGTGAAAGAATTCACTTTTCAGTTTTAAACTAGAAATGATCTGAGACTTTTTTTTTAATTTCCACATGGAAAATGCTTTATAAAATAACTGCCCTGTTTTATGGAATAAAAGATTACCTTATTTTTATTTTTGCAAAAAATAAAAATCCTTCCTCACTTTGTGGAGAAATGAGAATCACCATTTATTGTGTTTGAAAGCATGTACACTGGCACCCTGTGATTTTTCTTATTACTGCTGGTGATTTAGAACCCTCTTCTCTTGTTTTGCAGGTAATGACGAAAGATGGACAGTGGTTTGCAGAGTGGGATGAGGTTCCTCACAGCAGACATACCCAGATTCGGCCAACCATGTTCCCACCGAAGGACCCAGAGAAGTTACAGGCGATGCATCTAGAGCGGTGGTGAGTTTCTGGGGCTCTCAGAGTTTGGGGGTAGTGGGGAGGTTGGGCCCTTAGGCATTCCTGTGAGGCCTGGGCTGTGCCCATGGCCGACCCCAGGTATGTGAACTTTTCAACACATGAGAACTGACCTGCTGGCGTCAAGCCTTTGTGAATAATGAAGGTACTTAGAACTTAAAGGTAATACATTGGACACTGCATTAGCTGTCTACACATCACACACTGGCCATTTCCTGAATGAGGGCTGTGTGAATACTTACAAGAACACATGACTTCTCTATCATAGGTCGACTTTGTAGTATTTATCTTAATATTTAATACTAAAAGAATGTATTTTTGGATCAGTTAAAAAGTGAGAATTGTGTTTTTTTTAGTCTTAGAATATTACCACATCATCAAAATACTGGAGGGTTCTTTGTGGCAGTATTAGTGAAAAAGTCTTCAATGCCATGGAATAAACGTCCACCAAAGGTAAACATCTTCCAAAATACCACAGCATACCATGTGATCTCTTTGTGCATTAAAAGCAGAAGCTGACAGAGGTCAGTGGAACGGTTTTTGGGGGTGGAGGGTGGCTGAGCCTGACAATGTGTGTAGGAATTCATTTAAATTTTGAGTTTTCCAAACAAAAAGCAATTTCATATAAGAGATAGGTAATTGAAAAAAGGTAGACTTTGGAGAATGCATTTCTTCTACATCTTACATCTAGTTCTTTATTAAAAATTGAAAAGACATTAAGACTGCCCTGTGGCTCAAAATTAAAACCTCCCCCTACTTCACCCTACCCCAAACTGGCTCTGAACTCTTAATTCCCTGTGGGTTGGTTCAGTTTAGCCTATTTCAGGTTGATGAAACTCTGCTAATTTCAAACCTGTCTTCACCTTGGCCATGAAGGGTAATTGCAGTTGTCCAGACCTAGCTGGGAGGAAATAAATAAGCCCTGATCTGTTGTAATGAACCTGAACTGCATCCCAGGTCATTGCAAGAGCGACCGTGAGGCAGAGCCGTTCAGAAAAGAGGGCTGCCTTTCAAAACTTGACGCAAAGTTATGCTTTAATATGTGCTGTCCTCCTTATCAGCTTGGCATTATTTTGTTAGTTCGTGCATCAGCCTTCCATAATCATAGAACATGGCCTGGAGTCACAGTCTGAAGGTCTGTATTTCTTTCAGATGCATGCTTAAAAATTAGGACAAATAATGCTTCGACTTTGGAGAAATAGTAAGTAAACACTTTCTGGGGTATGGTTAATCCAGATTAACATATGAGTGTACAGCCTCATACCGGCGCAGGATCAGAACAGGGCAGTCACCATGGTATTGGTGTTAGACTAGAGAGTACTTCCCTTAGAGAGCGAAAGTCTCTTAATGGTGTTCCTGACTCTCGTTGGTCCCTGCCTCCGTGGTCAGGGTTGAGCTGTGGCTGCGCAGAGCACTGCTAACAAATGGAGCCCCAAACATGTGGGTGCTGTGAGGTGTTCCGCAGCCATATTTAGAAAGTAAAAGAAGAAAGGTAAAAGTTTTTGTTTACCCCAGTATATTTAAAGTTATTTTCATGTAATCAAAATAAGTTATTAATGAGCTATTTTATATGCATTCATACTGCTTTTTAAAAATAGTGTCAATTTTACACTCTAGGATACACCTTTACCTATCTGGTCACCTTTACAGGGGTCAGAAAGCACATGGCTGATGGATGCTGTTTCACACAGCACAGGTTGAGAGCCTGTTATATATAAGTGTACTTTAGATTCACTTGGCTTTGGGGTTATGTTGATACTCTGTTATATAACCACCTGTGTAAGTAAGTTTTGGACTTTTCCTTAAGTCTGCCTCCTTTGATGTGGCGTCATGCTTTTTGGAACAACTAGGTGTTATTTAAATATTGCTTCCCCACTTTTCTATCGTTATAGCAGTTTGTTATTCATGTCCTTGAGTAAGTATACCTTGGTTGCATGTACTGCTAGGGCACTTCTGAGATTCTTTGTCTTCAGGATGCTGGGATCTCGTGGAAGTGAAGGCAGGTAGACACTGATCTAGAATTTGAGTCAGCGAAAGCCACACTGACACAGTGCTGCTTGTGTTTTGGAGAAGGCACAGAGAAAGCTTCCTGGAGACAGGCATGTTTGAGATGGACTCTGAAAAAGAGGGCAGTGTTTCAGGAAGCGCAGATGGGGATAGAAAGGATGCATTCCATTGCCAGCTTTGTCAGGTTTTGGGTGGTGGTTTTTTTTTTTGCTGTTTTCTACATTTATATAAGTTATGTTCTTTGGGAGGCAGTGTTGGATAATGTGAGTAGCTTTAGAATCTCACTGGTTCATCTACCTGACAGCTTTATGAACTAGGGGACATGCTTAACTTTCCTGTGTTCAAGCGTCCAATTTGTAAACTCACTTCATAGGGACTGGGAATTACTACTTTTACCAATTTGGGAGTTAATTAGAAAGGATGTGTAGTTTTAAATAACTTTTTAATATAAGATTTCTTATCATAAAAAGTGTACAAAATTTTTGCTCCTTCTCAAAACCACATTTGTACCATTGCCCCAGTTCCTCGTTCAACTGATCTTTCCTTGCGTCCTGGAGGTAGTCTTCTGATTCCCACAGCAGTTTCTCCAGGTGCCCTAGAACAGTGTCTCTATCTTTTCCTACGCTGTGGTTATTCATGTACTTGTCTTTTCAGCCCTCCCTACAATTTTAGGGGTGGTGTTGACTCATTTGTGTGCCTCATCATGCCTTACACAGAGTGGATGCCAGTAGCATTCAAAGACAAGCTGGCGTTGTCCGCCAGCTGTCTATGCTTTTTATGGGGTTACGGTAGAATTGATTTTAACCTCAAAGAACCAGTATCCATTAATTCTGTATATAATAGCAAGAATGTTTAAAATACTTGTTTTTAAAAATTCTCTTGTCTTTTATATATAAAATGCTATAGAAAATTACTTTAGGATTGATTTTGTGAGTTCAGTGTTCTCTTTTTTTTTTTTTTTTTTTTTTGGTAGCAATGCAAAGTAGGTTATGCTTTGAGTGTAAATGGACTTGTTATTCCCTCTGACAGCTGCAGGGGGAGTCTGCAAAGCCAAGAGACCCTGTGCAGTCCAGCCCTACAGGTCCCACGGGAGAGAAAGCTGCAGGTTCCTCTGAGCTGGAAAGGAAGCTGGCTGCTGGAGCTGGTGATGCAGAAATAATAGAAAGGACTGAGGATTTAGAGAATAATGGAAATAAGAAAGATGGCGTGTGTGGGTAAGAAGCACAGTTATGTCTTGAGCCTGACAACTTTCTAGTGTCTTCCCAGCCTTGTAAATGGACTGGGATCCCAGGGCCTTTCCCGTAGTGATTTTCCAGCAGGCAGTGTGAGAACACCTTTGGCTGGCAAAGTTCAGTGTGAATGAACTTGCAGTGTGAGTGCTGCTGTTGTCTGAGGGGAGAGATTTAGGTCCCAAAGAGGCTGTGTGTATAAAACCCTGTGAAACACAGAGCTGGGGGTAAGGGTCGAGGGGGCAGGGAACAGTGTGCTGTTGGTAGTTAGCATGTTCCTCGGATTCCAGACTGACTGCTTTCATCCCGATGCCTTCTTAGTCCTCCTCCATCGAAGAAAATGAAGTTATTTGGATTTAAAGAAGATCCGTTTGTGTTTATTCCTGAAGATGACCCACTATTTCCACCTATCCAGTAAGGATTAATTCAACCTTTTTTAATTCTTTAAAGGAATTTCCTGTAGGGTTATAAATGCATCACTGGTCACATTTAACCATAGTTTTTTAAAATTTAGCTCTGTATAGCATTTTTCCTCTTTAATTGCACGTTAGAGCTGGATGAAACTTAAGAGTGTGTTTACCGAACCCTTCCATTTAAAGTGCGCAGTAATCAGAGAGAATAAGCTGCCCAACGGTGAAGACGCTGGTAAAGAGATGGAGGAGCCCTGCACTCTGATCCGAGTGTAAATTAGGGAGTTGAGCTACGAGGTAAAGGACCAAAGCTGCATTACTCGGCTCCGATTTAGGAAACGAGAAATAGTAGGTCTGGGGAGGGGGGTCCTGAACTGGGAATCTCCAGGCAGAACAGAGAGGAAAGATGCTTAGGACAACAGCCTCCGGTTCCCGTCCTTATCCATTAAATTTTTGTATATGTTTACCAGAGTGGGCACTTACAGTGTCTTGTGGATGACTAGCCCATTGAATATGTTTGTAAAACTCCCTCCTCAAACACCTCTAAAGCAGTGTTCTCAGGTTCCTGTCCGTGGAGTAGCCGTTGAGGGAGAGAAATTGCCCTTGTTAGTGTCGGGCCCGGGTCTGGTTGTGCCTTCAGTAGACATTACCGGAGGTTTCAGGTACCGTACATTAAGTTTAGAGCTCGCGTGCCCTTAAACCACACTGAGTTTGAGAAATGCAGTGCTGTAGGAGAGAGCAGGGTGCTTAAAGACAGTCTATTAAATTTTGAACTGCACTCCTGTAAACACCCCTGTCCTATTTATAGGAAATTTTATGCTCTAGATCCTTCATTCCCGAGGATGAATTTATTAACTCGAACTACAGAAGGGAAGAAAAGGCAACTCTACATGGTTTCCAAGGAGCTGAGAAACGTACTGCTGAACAACAGTGAGAGGATGAAGGTATGGGTCACAGATGGGGACTGATACATAACAGAGGGCCCCTGCTCGGGTTTCCTTGGAAGAAATGGATCTTGGCGCTGGCTCTCCCGTGCCTGGTGTGGGCTGGGGTCCCCGAGCCAGCTGTGTGCTACCAGAGCCCTAGCAGGCCCAGGCCGTGTGGCCTGTGTCCCTTCTGTTCCACCGTCCCTCCCACTGTTTGTTTGTATCATAGGAGGAAGGTGCAGTGGGCTCGGAGGCTCTGGTTGCTGCTGCTGTGTTTTAGTGTTATTTGTCATTTCCGTTTTCTGGAGTTTTTCTGCTTTAAGGCCCTGTTTTCATTTGCTTTACTGTTTTTCCCTTTGCCTGTGTTATCTGGAGGTCCATGAGGTCAGAGTATTTTTGTAAGAGTACTAGGACATTATCTTCATATTGGGTGTCCACAGTGGTTTCCAGGGCGACGGCGTCCTTGCTCCTGTCCATGCAATGTGCCAGCATATTCTTGTATTTTTAAAGTTTGCTAGTTTTATGTTTTTAGTCAGTATAAGCCACATCAACCAAAGCCATTTGAAAAGAGGATCATTTGGGCCTTGAGGACTGCTATTAACCCCTGTTTTAGGCAGATGACTTTTCAAAGGTTTTTCATTTCTTTTTTCCTTCTTTTCATCAGTTAGTTACAGCTCTGCCTGCTCAAAGTAGAAGGGATTATTTTAATTGATTATCCTGACTTTACATTTTCACTTATAGGTTATTAACACCGGGATAAAAGTCTGGTGCCGAAACAACAGCGGAGAAGAGTTTGATTGTGCTTTCCGGTTAGCACAGGAGGTACTTTGGGGAACAGACTTGGATAACACTGGCTACAAATAAATGGGATGTAGCTGGGTGCAAATAGGAGCTCCTGAAACAGCCCAAAAGCGCTGTACGGCTCAGAGCTGGACTGGCACCCACCAGCCATTTGACGCTCATCATCGCTGAGCTCTCCAAGGCGGGTTTTCTGCTCTGGGGGAGTATCTGCTTACAGATCATTACAGATTCTGGGCGGGGCACGGCACCTGCCTAGGGGCTGTGGTTAGGTGAGGGCTGGACCTGGGGCTTGGGAAAGCCCTGAGGGCAGGGCACTGATTTTACAATTCATAACTGACCTTTCTTTGTTCCCACAGGGAATCTATACGTTGTATCCATTTATTAATTCAAGAATTATCAATGTATCATTGGAAGATGTTAAAATTCTATTAACCCAGGAAAATCCATTTTTTAGAAAACTTAGTAGTGAGACTTACAGCCAAACCAAGGACCTGGGTAAGCAGTTTGAATTACATAGAGGCATAACTAGTTCTTACAAAGACAGTACAGTTGTGGGTGTTCCCTCTTGTTGGATCTTTCTCAGTCTTAGGCTCATTACATTGTGGCTTTCTTTTATTGACTGTCAGTTTCCAGAGGGTTTTGTGGAAATATAATTCATGTCTCAGTGTATTGAGGGTCAAGAGAGTTCCTGGGATTGCCCTACTACCCAGACCCTGGTAGAGACCCTGCATCTCCCAGCTGCCACCAGTGGTCTACAGGTGTTAGGGCCTGGCCAGCCAACTAACCAGAGTTCCCATGTCACCTGCCCACCACCGAGCAGACAGCCAGGAAAGGGACCTGGTCGGAAGTGAGGAAAGCATGGGGCTTGAGTTTGTGTGTGTCATGAGGTGCAAGACACCAGCAGGCACAGATTATTGGGTAGTTGGGCATTTCAGTCAATCTCGTTAAAGCAGAATATGCAGTCTTGCCAGCAGGTGCCGTGGCTTTGCTAGCCACCCAAAAGAGATTCTCATCCAAGTAGATTCTTGGTCACATTGTTGATTTTATATTTCATAAACGTCCACTTCAAAGCATTCTAGTGATGTTTTTATCTAAGAATAAAAATAATTCCACCAAGAATGCTGGTTTTTTGACTCCCGGTCAAGACAGTGGCATAGGCAGACATGGTTCACGTCTTCACACAACCACATCAATATTTACAACTAAAATATAG
>PVJD01002048.1:179496-222970 GCA_004026545.1 Mormoops blainvillei
CCCCCCCCCCCCCCCCCCGCCCCGACCAGGGTTCCAGGGCCAGGAAGATAAGTATCCACGCTTCTGGCTGCAAAAACCAAGGGGATTGAGTTGGTGGAAGAAAATTCTGGAGCCTCATGCTGTTCTCCTTAAAAAACCCACACACACTCTTACCTACTCAGACTCACTCCCTCTCAGCTACACCACCAGGGTAGCAGCTTGAAAGGCACCAGTGGCATAAAGGGAGGAACTAAAGTGCCTGGTATCACGGTGAACAGTGGCCGTTGTTGCTTTTCTAAACTGCTCCCCCCACAGAGCTGACAAGCTGGTGCCATTTCTGAGACTCCATCAACCTGGCTATCACTGTTTGACCTACCTTCGAGATCCCCAGAGACTCCGCCCCACCCAACTTGTGGGCCCCCAAGCTGTTTTTCTGTATGAATGGCTGGTCTTGGCTCATGTTTCACAACTTCCTAAATCCTATCAAATAAGTAATATCTTACCTCAGTGAGCCCCAGGCATGGCACTGATTCACAGCTTGGCTTGCAGGGGAATCTACAAGCCCAGCACAAGCAGCAACCGTCTCAGATTGCTTTATAGCTCAGGCAGGGTGGGCCCAGGCAAAACATAGGTGGGGGCTGACCTTGGCCTGCATCACCCAGGAAACTCCAGGGCCAGTGCACCTAGTGGACAGCTACAGACCATCTCTTAAGCACCAGCACCCTGCCCCTGCACAGCTGATCCTCCACGGAGGGCAGAGGTGGGTAGTAAGTGGTCACAGCCAATCCTTGCAGCTGACTGGCCTGGGTAAATCCCTCCCATTGATCTACCAACAGCAACCAAGGCTCAACTACAAGAGGCTGTACTCAGCTCACACAAAGTACCCAGCTTGGGTGATGGGAGGCTGTGGCCCTGGACTCCACAGAATACTTACTATATTGGGCCGCATTACCAAGACATGGAATTAAAGCAGCTCTTCTAATACATAGAAACAAGCCCAGGGAGGCTGCTACATGAGGAAAGAAATGTGGCCTAAGTAAAAGAATAGATCAAAACTCCAGAAAAAGAGCTAAATGAAATGGAGATAATCAACCTATCAGATGCAGATTTGAAAAACACTGGTTATAAGGGTTCTCAAGGAACTTAGGACCTCAGTAGCATAAAAAAGATCCTGTCAGAAATGAGGGATATACTAATTGAAATAAAGAACAATTTACAAAGAAACAACAGCAAAGTGGATAGAACAAAGATTCAAATCAATGACTGGAACATAAGGAAGCAAAAAACAGCCAATCAGAACAAGAAGGAAAAAAGCTCCCCAAAATGAGGGTAGTATAAGCAACCTTTGGAACAACCTTGAGGTCCAGCATTTGCATTATGGGGATGCCAGAAGGAGAGGAGAAAGCAAGAAATGGGAATTCTATTTGAAAAAATAAAACTTTCCTAATTTGGTGAAGGAAATAGACATGCAAGTCCAGGCAGCACAGAGAGTCCCAAATGAGATGGATGGAAAGAGACCTACTCTAAGATACATCATAATTAAAAGGCCAAAGGTTAAAGATAAAGAGAGGATCTTAAAAGCAGCAAGAGAAAAGCAGTTACCTACAGGGTGGTTCCTGGAAGAACTGCTGATTTCTGAAAAGAAACTTTGCAAGCTGGAAGGAATTAGCAAGAAATATTCAAAATCATGAAAAGCAGGAACCTAAAGCCAAGATTGCTCTACCCAGCAAAGATTTAGAATGAAAGGGTAGATAATGAGCTTCCCAGACAAAAATGCAAAGGAATTCATCACCAAACCATTACAGAAATGTTAAAGGAACTTATTTTTTAAAAAAAGATTAAAATTATGAACAGTAAAATGACAAAAAATACAAATCTTATCAACAATTGAATCTAAAAAGCAAACTAGGCAGAAAAGAATAGAATCATGGATAACAGAATATTTTGTTGGTAGCCAGATGGGAGGCGAGTGTGGAGGAAAGGGTGAAGAGTTTAGGGGATTAAAGAGTACAAGTAGGTAGTTGCAGAATAGCCGAGGGGATTTAGAGTTCTATACAGGAAATGGAGTAGCCAGAGAACTTAAAAAACGCATGACCCATGGACATGGAACGATGGTGAGATTGCCTGAGAGAGGGGGGCTGTTGGGTGGAGGTAGGCAAAGGGAAAAATCAGGACAACTGTAATGGCATCAGAATATAATTTAAACTCTTTTTTACTCTTAATTTTTTTATTGACTAGGTGACGGTTAATAAAATTACATAGGTTTTTAGGTGTACAATTCTATTGTACAGTGTATATTGTGTGTTCACCACTGCAAGTGGAGTCTCCTGCCATCACTATTAATTTCCCCTTTACCCTCTTATATCTCTCCCACTCCCCTTTTCCTCTAGTAACCACCATACTGTTGCCTGTCTGTGAGTTTGTTTTTTAATTTACTTAATCCCTTCACTTCATTCTTACCAATTTCTATATTATTGTTCTATGTTTCTGGCTCAATTTGATGCAAACCGAACAAATCATTTATTGTGGTTGTGTAACTGTCATATCTAAAGCTGGAGGCCTAAAGAACGTAATACATGCTGTTTTGAATCCATCTTCTCTTTTCTCCTCAGGCATAACCTCAGTGTAGAGTAGAGATTATTTTAAAGGATAAAGGAACCATTTGTACTTGATTTTGTTTTCTTTTTTAACCTACATATAGATGATTGTGGTATAATTTTTTACTTTTTTTTATGTGCTGTTTCTGGGAGCTTGAGGAATTAACCAGTAGCTAATTCCCACCTCCTCGTGTCTGAGAGAGACTTGCTGAGTAGCTTCTCTTAAATCCCCAGTGGTCTGACTCGGTCCTCTTCCACACAGCCCTGAACCACGTTGTCTTGACTGTGCTTCTCGGTGCTTGCCTGGCTGGTGGCTTCACGTTTTTAGAAGGAAAGTCCTTTCTCCATCAAGATCCTTGAAACCAAGAGTGTAGATTATGTGTTGCTCTCTTTCCACAATTCTGGGCGCATAAATTTGCTCAACAGAGGTGTTCACTGACCAGAAAACTTAGCCAATGCTTGTCTTGTTTCTCTTCTAGCCAAGGGGAGCGTCGTCTTGAAGTATGAGCCGGACCCTACGTAAGTGCAGATGCTCCTGCCATGGGGCCTCAGTGTTCTTGTCCGGGGTGGGGGGTGGAGGGCTCTTAGAAGCCTTGTATTTTATGAATGCTCCCTGAAAACACTGTTGGGAAAATTTAAAACTGAGATACCATTCTTGTATATCATCCTGAAGATATTGTTTTAACAGAACACCCTGCTCAGGCCAAATGTATTTTTATTGAGAATACAGCGTACAATATGTATTTTCTGTGCTTTAGAATCTAATTCTAATTTCTGTCTTATTTAAACAGAAGATTGAGCAGTTATGAGAGGTTGAGTTCTGTGTCTCTCCCACTGGCTCATGGTACAGATTACCTGTTAAGCATCAGGCAGTGTTCTAGGGTGGGATACGGGGTTCCCTGTGACTCACCGACAGCCACATGACCAGCCTCGCTTTCATGTAACCACCAGTGTCTGGCAGGAGTACTGCAAGGAGTAGGTCCCAGATTGTCAGCACTTCCAGAAATGGGACAGAGAACCCACTTGGCTTCCCAGAGTGCCTCAGCTAGTGCGTGGCAGAATCAGCATTTGCTCCCAGGAGTCTCTGCTTTGTGAAATTAAACTTTCTGGGAGGAGGAAGCACAATAGTACCGACTGGAGAGGGGCTTGGGGGAGAGCTTAGGTGGAGCCATGGCAGGTTCTCTGGGGAGGAAGGATTAAACCTAAGTCCGAAAGGCGAAAAAGAAGCTGGGAAGCACAGACCTGAGGCAGCAAGCGCTGGAGGGCAGCCTCGAGCTCGGAGGAGGGCAGGCCAAGCGCCCTGCGTGGTCTGACAGGCCTGCACGGCTTCAGGTTTCACGTGGTCTCTGGGCGCTGTGAAGGACAGCCCGTGTGTGTGTGCGCTTGCGTGTGTGGGTGGGAGGCAAGGGGCGTGGGGAAGGGAAGGACGGACAGGGAGACAAGGGCAGAGTGGTACCTTTGGGGTCCCCTTGGGGTATGTTGGAATAGAGCCAACAAGATGGATTGTGGGCAGGGAAGGGACAGGAGCACTCAGTGATGGCTTTGGGGTGTTTGAGCTGAGCCGTTGTCATCTAAAAAGGGAAATGAGGGAAGCACTAACATAAGAATTTGAAATGCTGGAATAGACATCAAATTGACTTGAGTAGGTAGCTTGATTGAAATTTCAGGAATTGAGGGGAGGGGAAGTTCTTAGATACAGGCCTTTGGGATTCGTGAGTGGAAAGATCCTGTTTAAAACCATGGGACTTGGTGGGATAACTGAGGAAGATGCTATAGGTGGAGAAGAGAAGGGCCTGCGGGACCTTGCCCTGGACCGGGTCAGTCTTAGAGGAGCCATAGATGGGAGCTGCAGGGGAGGTGGGAGATGGAGCAGGAGAGAAGATTGCAGAAGCCAAGGGGGAAGGCGGCTGTGGGAACTCAGCTTGGAGGAAAGAGCGTGTTCCCACTGATGGTACTTAGTGTTGGCTGGGTGCTGGGGTGGGAGTGGGCGTGGTGGCGGGGGCAGAACAGTCAAGAGCTCATTTCGAGATGTTTGCTGTGAAGCACAGTGCATGGGGCTTCCTAGGGCAAGTGGGTGGGTCAAGAGAAGGTTTAAAGTGGAAGGTGCTGGGTCATGCTTCCTGCTGCTGGGAAAACAAGAAAGGATCACCAGTGTCTCAGGAACATGGGGATTTTACAAAACCATTTGGACTAAGGCCTAGAAATGTTTTTTTGGAAATCATAGTACTATGCATCTCACATAGAAAACCCTAGGATATTTTGCACTAGTTTCTAGTAGTTGAAGCACACTGGTGAAAAGACAGCTTCAGGAATTATTAGAATGGAGAAAAAGTGGAAGTTTGGGAATTTCTGGTTTTTTTCTCTCATTTTTTATCAACTTTCTGTCCATGCTTTACCCTAGGGTAAATGAGATGGTGCTGATGTGTTCTCCCTCCCTTTTTAGTGGTTTATTTCTCTTGCTTCACGCCCTTCTCTTTTTCTATTTGTTTTTTAAAGATATAATTGAACCCCTCTTCTATGTTTGTTTTTCTCAGCCTGTGCCACTGATTTCTGGCATCAAGTAGGTTTGGGATATTTGTTTAAGTTTATGCGGTCTTTAGGAGCCTAAAAGGTATATCAGAGTCACATCTGGAAGGAATTAATTGATGATATGTATAGTAAATAATGTTCGTAGTACTTGATAAGTGGTGCGTGGGTAATACAGACAGTAACTACTCTCTCAGTTCGAGCAGGGAAAGTTGATGCCGCCTGGCGAGCAGGTGGGCACGTTGCTAAGGGGATTGAGCAGGCTGGGGGAGACGGGAATGCTTTGGACCTAGCCGGAAGTGGGCACATTCCCTAAGGAGCTGCACTGTTATGTGGGTCTGTAACCAGGAAGAGTTAGGTCACCGGGACCAAATTATGTGAAGCATTGAGCCTCAAAATCCATGGACAGTTGTGGGGTGCTGTCCTGGTACTCGAGTCTGCTGGCATTGTTCCCTTGGGTCAAGGTATCCAGCCTCAGGGAGCCTGAGTTTGTTCATATGTAAAAATGGCAGGCAAGCTGTGAGGGACCATGAAGAAAGAGGACCAGAATGTTTGGTGGCGGGTAGGATAAGGCCTCACAGATAGGTCTTCAAATTTGAGAAGAGTATGTATAGAAATTATAACGGCAAATGTGAAATCCGCAGATTTGGGGAGGCGTTCCACTGTGAGCGTTTAGAAGGAAAACTGGCCAGCCTGAGGGTATTGATAATATTTAGGGCATGAAAGAGGAAGCTGATCTTCCTTTGAGAAAACCCTTCCTAGGATCACAGAAGTGCCTTCCCAGTGGTTTAGTGGTATAATTTTTCGAGAGATTGCATAGTAATACCTCTTTAGAGGCAATTTTGAGAGGACTTTTAATATTTACACAAAGCCATTTTGTTTGTAGGAAACCAGATACCCTGCAGTGCCCCATTGTGTTATGCGGATGGCGGGGAAAGGCCTCAATTCGAACTTTTGTGCCCAAGAACGAAAGGCTTCATTATCTCAGGATGATGGGGCTTGAGGTATTGGCAGAGAAGAGGAAAGAGAGGACTGCTGTGACAAATGAGAGTGATGAGAGTGCAGCCGGCTCTGGACTGCCGGGAGACGGGGTGAGTGCTGACCGGCGAGCAGAACAGGCTGCCAGTCCGGACACTGCCAGCACAGGCAGTGACTCAGCCGGGGCCCCACTGCCCGGCGAGGAGACCCAGGGAGACCCTGAGGCCCGCAACACTGCAGGAACCTCCACCTTGGTGTCTACAACCGAGTCCAGAACTTCTGGCCTGTAAAATTCCAGAAACTGACGGAATGATAGAAGCATCTATGAATGATCTCAGTACTGCTTTCATATGGAACTTACGAGAAGTATTTTTTTAGCTTGTTAGAAGTTGCTCATTTTCCTTTGCTCTTTGGCAAAGCTGGGCCCAGTGTGCCTGTTGCAGGGAGCAGACTTTCACAGTTAAAGTCTTAACTTCCATCAAGAAATAAAACCGCCCTTGCAGAAGTTTGTATGTCCCTTTTGTTATGCTTATATTGCTCTTAAAGTCCACTGTTTCTTTTAATTATTTATAGAAAGAGTATCTCCTGATGGGATATTGGAAAGCTGTACTAGGAGCTTTAGTGATTGCGTCAAGCTGCACAGCAGCAGTGCGGCATTAACGCGCCGTGGGGTAGGCATCTGCGGTCTCAGATGATTTCTGTGCCTTTGTAATAAAGGGTAAAATGAAATAAACTTTGTCAGAGTAAAAGCTGTATCGTGATTTGTGATACTCATTATGAGGGTTTTATGTGCTTTTATTGAATGGAGTGCTTTGCAATTTTAATTTTTAAATGGTGTTTGGGATCCTTGGAACATTCAAATAAAGAATTATTAATGATAAACATGTATGTGTATTTGACTTATTTTATTGTTTATGAGGCAGAAGGTGCAAACTTATTTTGGGGTAAATGGAAATGTTAGAATTAAAGCATTCATACCTTCGCTAATAGAAAGAATTTTAATGCGAAGACTGCTCTTGAGTCAAGTGAGTAGCTTTGTGTGAAAGCACTTGAAGGGCTTCCCTGTGTGTTTACCTTATATCCTCTAGGCAGGGGTGTCTCTGGGAAACACAGGAAGAAGAGGAGTTGTCTTGGGCCACACATTAAACACACTGTGACACACATCACACAAAAAAACTCAATGTTTTAAGTAAATTTATGATTTTGTGTTGGGCCGCATTCATAGCTACCCCAGGCCACGTGCAGCCTGCGGGCTACAGGTGGGACACCCCTGCTAAGGGTGGTATTAGTGCTGCAGTTAAGCTATAATGAGACATATCTGGGTAGATCAGGGTTCACTTAACGATTTGAGAAGTCTCCAGTACTGAGTGGGCTCCCTTAGTCACTGTGGTTAGAGAACCTGCAGGTGATGTTAATCAGGCACAAGCTGCACGGTCATTTCAGTTTATCACTTACTGATTAAGATCCTGCTCTGTGCCAGGCAGGGTTCTGCGGGCTGGGACACAGCTATCAATACAGACCATTTCAAACTTTGAAAACAGAAGAGTCTAAGTATGGTGGACCTTTATGTCCCTTTCAGCTCACTTTCACACTATTAACACAGACTTGTTTTAGTAACACTGCTTATTTCTCCACCCCACCCACCTATTGATATTATTTTATAGTATATTGTATCTAATAACATTTCAAAAGATAAAAAAATAACCTCAATAACTTTCTGTTACACCAAAAACAGTTAACAGTTCCTTAGTATTAAATAGCTTACATGAAATATCTATGCACTGAAAATTATAAGATATGGATGAAAGATGTTGAAGACAAATAAATGGAAAGATATACTATGTTCATAGATTGGAAGGATTAATGTTAAAATGTCCATGCTACCCAATGTTATCTACAGCGTCAATGCAAAACCTATAAAAATTCCAGTGGCAGTTTTCAAGGAAACAGAAAAAAGTCTTAAAATTTGTGTGAAACCACAGACTCCTGATCACCAAAGCAATCCTGAAAAAGGAATAAAGCTAGAGGTATCATTTCCTGACTCAAACTATATTTTCTTAGAAAGCTGTAGTGAACAAAGCAGCATGCTACTGGCATAAAGCCAGACACATAGATCAGTAGTCCAGAATACAGAGCCCGGGCATAAACCCATGCCTGTGTTGTCAATTTTTGATAAAGGAGCCAAGACTATACAATGGAAAAAGCAGTCTCTTCAGCAGTGTTTGGAAAATTGGACAACCACGTGCAAAAGAATGAAGCAATCTCTGTCTTACACAGTATACAAGAAAATTCAAAATGGATTAAAGACTCAGGTGTAAGACCTAATATAAAAACTAGAAGGGAACATAGTAGGTAAGCTCCTTGTTACGGGCTTTGGCGATGATGTTTATGGATTTGATACACACAAAAACAAGCAAAAATAAGTGGGACTACATCAAGTTAAAAAGCTACATAACTAAGGAAACCAACAAAATGAAAAGGCAACCTGTGAAATGGGAGAAAATATTTGCAAACCACATATCTGATAAGGGACTGATGCCCAAAATATTGCAGGGAACTCACACAATATAGGGAGCAGCAAAACAACAAAAAATGAGCAAAGGATTGGAATAGGCATTTCCCCAAAAGGACAGATGGCCAACGGGTAACGTGAAAAGATGCTCAACATCACTAATCATGGAAATGCAAATCAAAATTACAGTGAGATAATCACCGCACACCTGACAGAATGCCTGTCATCAATAAACAAAGAAAAGGGAATCCTCATGCACTGTTGGTGGGATTATAAATTAGTACAGCATGGAAGGACCTTGAGGGTGTTAGGCTCAGTGACATAAACCAGAGAGTACTGCATGATATCACATGTGGAATCTAAAAAAAAAGAGTTCTTAGTTCTCTTCAAGTTTCCTCTCCAGGGCTTCTTTAAAATAGGATCTCTGACCCTACTTCTTGGGAGGTTCTATTTTGTGTGTTTGGCATGGAGTCAAAACCTCACATGGTTCTGATGTGTATCCACATTGTGGGACCTTTGGATTAAATAACCAACCCACCTATAATGACAAATGATAATCCTTGGTGTTTATTTTCTAGTAAAGATGGCTAATGTTTGTTCGAGGTGCCTTACAAACATTATTTTGTGTAGTTTAACTATACGTTAACTATATTAACTGAAATCATGCATATTAACTATATGCATGATTGAACTGTCAAGACCAAATGCCTCAGGGAAGAGCCAAGATTCAAATCCAGGAATGTCCACACTGCATCCTAATTAATGTAGGCTCATTTGGACAACAAAACACCCTTGTCTATTGAGACAGATCTCATCCCATTTGACATGTAAGCAAACCAAGGCCTACGTAATAATGGACATCTAACAGGACAATACCTGGCATTGAACGGATATTTAATTAAGTGATTTACTTAATATTGACTCATATCAGTCAAGGTCTGATCAGGACAAACCACACAACCATTTAAACACGGAAAATTTAATAGAATTACTAATTTAAGTGGGCTTGGGGTTACCAGGGTTGGCTAGTAAAAAGTAGAGAGTGCTGAAGAATGTAGGCATGACAGAAAAACAGCTATTACCCCCAGTGCTAGATAGAGCACCTGAGGAAGAACTTGCCACCCCCCCACCCTGGGATGTGTTAGAATGGGTGTGACCACAACTCAGTGAATGGCTGAGGTTCTGCATGGTCTAAACTTGTTAGAAACCCATCCTCTAGGGTGCTGGGAGAATCTTTTTGTGGAGAGGTACCTTAACAGAGGAACTGCTATGAGAGCATCAAGGGGCATGTCAGATTGGCTGCTGGCCACTGAGTGCCACTGCACTGGCTGTAGTACTGCAGGAGCCTGGCAGCAAGAAGCCACGTACAGTGACGTAGCCTGGGGAATGGGCACCCAGAACCAAGAAGAAAAACCACGTCTTCCTGCGGTGATTTTCTAGTACCCTCCACTGACAAAGCATAACATGGTGCCAGCTGGCAAAAGGTAGTTCAAAGGCCCAGACCCATTTTGGCAGAGAGGGTAATGACAGATGAATGTGGACCCATGAGACAGTAAATTGGTAACTGATATGTGACGTGTTTAGTCCAAGAACCTAACGGAGGGGAGTCATTACTACCCATACTTAAAAGTGAAGCAGACATGAAGTAACCAGACATCACAGAGTAAGTGACAAAGCCAGGATTCCAATTTAAAAAGTCTTGACCAATGGGAACAGAGCCTGGAGTTGATGGGCAAGTGCGGGGGTCTCTCTCCCAGTCCACCTCTCCTACAACGGGCCATTGCAGTGCAACAGCTGCTTTTTAGTGATCACATTTTCATGATTTTAGCAGCTTTTCAAAATTTCAGGAAATGAGTGAAACTCCAGAGGGACAGATAGGATATTGGACTGTATGTTTTCTTGTTTCTTTTAAAATTCAGGCTATTTAAAGCCTCTACGCTTTTTTGCCAAATGTACACTTAGGAACTTTTCTCAAAGCGAGGATAATTAGGAGGACCTGTCTGGACTGAGATATAGATTGAATCCATACATCTAATTTCACAGTCTCTCAATCCCTAGTAAAACTATAGTAACAATGTTTTAACAAACAAAAACAGATGGAATATAGAAGCAACATGATTTTGAAAGCGGGAAGGCCAATGGACAGGTGGTAATAATAGAACCAGGAAAGTAAACCCCTAAGCCAGTGGTGAGAACAGCCAATAAGCAGCCCATTGTGCTCCACAGAATTCTTACAAGGCACAGGCCTGGCTGAATCAGGATTGTTGACGTGGTTTGAGAAGTCCTAGGTCTCCCTCATCTGAGCTGCCAGACCAGGGGCGCTGAGCACGGTGGAGCGCTTGGGTGCCACACAGGTGGTTAACTTGTCTAAGGCGGGTTAGAACTGTCCACACCCTGCCATTTTCTTGGCTCCCAGAATGTTTGGGGTAGCCAGACCCTGGTCTCCAGAAGGAGTTCACTAGAAGACCCTTCACTGGGGAACCTGTCCAGGTCCAGGGAAAAGATCTAAATAAAGATCATGGCCTCGGTGCTCCCAAGAAATGGCCCACATGCCATGTAGCCCTGGCTTAAGAGAAGAAAAGCAAGGATTGCCAGATGTCTGAAGAGGCCTCTGGCATTGAATACAGGGATCAGAGCAAACAGCAAAAAGCAGCTGGGAAGAAGCACAGACTACACAGGGAGGAAACTTGAAGATCCCTTTTATTAAACATAAGCTAGACAACAAAGGTGTGTAGCTAAGCGTGATGAGACAGTTTTTAAAAACCAAAAAGAAAAACAAAGTTCCAAACATGAACAATTACACTGAAGATTCTTTTTTCCAATTTTAATCAACATTTAGACAAGGAACCTCTGCTCCAAAATGAAGCTATTGCGGAAGAAAGGACGGCTTTGGTTGAAGAGGGATTTCTTGCTCATATGCAGGCCATCTCTGATTGGTTACATCATTGCAGGTAGGCGATAAGGGAGACGTTTTTCACTTAAAGCTCTGTGCTTCCTTTGGACTTTGAAATGCCTATTGAGAAGATGAATAAAATAAATTTTCTAAAAAAGGATGACAAATATACATCTCTTTGACCCAGCAAGTCCACTTCCTAGACTTGCCGAGGTATATAATGTGTGTCTACAACATCGTTCAATGCAACATCATGTATTATAGCAGAAAACTCAAAAGACCCTTGATGTCCATGACCAGGAAGTTGTTGACAGGCCCATTCAGACTCTATACCCAGATCTAGAGCAGCACAGGAAACAATGATATATTTTCTCAGGGTGGGGATAATCCAGATAGTCTGAAAGATCTTATAACATCGTATTTCAAGACTTTTTAATCTTACACAATACACCTCTTGAATCTAGAGTGTCTGTCAACCTTGGAAGAGAGATGCGGGAACTGAGACCAGGCCACAAGATTTATAAACAGTACCTTGGTTCCCGTACTTCTCAAGTCAAGTCAAGTCTCCTTCCATCACTACAGCCTTAATCACTACTGTTTCATGGTAAGACCTGACATCTGCAGGCAAATCCTCCCCCTTATTCATCTTTAGAATATTCACAGATATTCTCCATTCTTTGATTTTCCCTCTATATGATGGAATTCAGGTCAAGTTCATGAAAACCCGGTTGTAATTCTGAAGGGAACTCCATGAAATCTAGAGATGTATTTGGAAAGGATTTATAATTTCATGCAATTAAGGTGCTCTATTCATGAACACAGGATATCCATCCATGTAGTTGGTCTTTCTTTAATGTCTTTGTGTGTGCCGATTTCTGTGTGTGGGCTTTACAAATGATTTCTTAGATTTTTTCCAAAGTAACTTATGGGTTTTTTTCCATTATATGTTTTTAGACATTAACTTTTCTGTCTGTCAATTTTATATCAACCACTTTGCTAAACACCCATTTCTTTCTAATGATTACAGATTTTTTGTGTTATCTCTGTAGATAATCATATCATCTTCAAATAAAGACAAATTCCCCTCATTTTCTATCATACCTTTTCTTTATATGTAATGTCAAAAAGCATAGAGATGTGAGATAATCTTGCATTGTTGCTGATTTTAAAGTGATGCTCACGATGTTTCATCATTAGGATAATTCGTTTTATTATTTTCAAGTACCCTTCATCAGGTTAAGAACATTACTGTTACTCTTACTGTAATAAGAAAATTTTTATTTTTCATCGTGAATGGTTAATTTTATCAGAGCTATTTCTACATCTACTTAGATGATTTTCTCTTTCAAAACAATGACGATGTTCAGATTGCCTAATGTTAAATCTTGCTTACATTCCTAGGCAGTTCCTAGGTGTTGGTTATAATTTTACACACTCTGACATCCAGCTTGCTAATATTTTGTTGTCATAAGTAATGTGGGCCTGCAGTTGGGTTTTCTTGTACTATCCTTGTTTGGTTTGGGTTTCGAGGTTATTCCTACCTCACAAAAGAAGCAAAGGCTAGGTCTCAAATAAATTCTGTCTCCACTGGGAGACAGAAAAGTACAGATGGGAAAGAGCTCGAAAAGAAGCAAGAGGGATATTTTATAAGTTATTAAAATATAAACAATCACCTGTTTTACAGAGTCCTATTTTAGTATTTTTCAACACTGGCTGAAAATTAGAATCACCTGGAGAGCTTTAAAAAAAAGTGTTTATGACAGGCACACCCAGGCCAATTAAATTTGAATCTCCAGGGTGGGCTCAGCCATTGTATTTATTAAAAGCCCCCTGAGTGCAACTAATCTTCAGCCAGGATTTTAAAAACTGGCACATAAGAATCTAATTTTTTTTTCCCACGAAGCAGTCTCACAGATCTTCATCTTATTAATGGACCAGTCTGTCAATTTATCAACCAGTGAGTGCTTGCCAACTGCTGGCTTACTCCTGCGTGGTAACCACAGTGCTGATCACAGCAAAAACAACACAGATACTCAAAAATATACAGTCGAATGAACTATGGCTCATTGATTCAAGCAGCCACCAAAAGAAAGTTGGACAAAGATGTTAGTGATCCAGAGCTTATGTAGATGACAAAACAGTAGGTGCTAATTAGAATATTTCATAAAATACTGTCTTTAGATATAGAACAAAGTTGCATAGGTAAGCAACAACCATGTTTACCGCTTTGTGTTGAAAGAAGAAATTGTTTTAGTTTGCTTTTATGGGTTTCCCTCCAGACTAGGTGAAATGCATAGGAATTTCTTATGCAAAAATATGCAAAATATAATAGGAGACTTAAATAGTAGCTTCTTTGACTCAAGAGACTTTTGTTAGAAAAAACCAAATTTGCTCATTTTAGCTCTAGTGGGAGGGAGCAGGGGTTTTTCTTCAGATTAGCACAGACAGCAAGAACTGAATTAAGTCAAAGCGACATGGAAGCAGGACCCAGAAACTCAAGGGGAGCCCTCCTCTGGGTTCTCTTCTCTGTCTCTCTGAGGACATGCTCCTGCCTCAGTATCCCCAGAAGTCCAGTCTGCCCAAGTCCGTGGTTTCCCATGGAGGGCTTCAGACATAAGTTATGACCACAGGATGTTTTGAATCCAATGTGGTCCCTTTAGGCAAGTTGCAAAACCTCTCCAAGACTTTGTCATTTGGAAGGAGGGGCCTAATAGAATGACTTCAAATATTTGAGAATGCGATTTCTAGCGAAGTACTGATTACATCAAAACGTTTTGCAAATGCTCAGTATAAAACGTTGTGTTATTAATCACTGAAGATGTGCAGTTAAACCTCAGCATCTTCCAGTGGGATAGAGGGAAATGTGTAAAACTATAGTAACAATGTTTTAACAAACAAAAACAGATGGAATATAGAAGCAACATGATTTTGAAAGCGGGATTTTGTTGTGTTCCTGGGGCAGGGCACAACAACAGGGACCAACACAGGCCGTCCAGGAGAGCCAGCAGGGAGGGAGGCTGAAGTTCAGTGGAGAGGCGGCCGCTGGAAGGACGGGCTTCTTGGTAGTGAAACAGAAGAGCTGGAGGTGGAAGGACCAGGACACAGAGCCCTTCCTGAGCATGAGGCTGGGAAGGGCAGTGGCCACCCCTCCACCTTTGCCATCACGGACCTGTCACCACAAGCCTGGATTTTATGGCCAGAGGAGACACAGACAGACGCTGGACTCATAAACATAAACCAAGATAGGTGTGGACTCCTCATGGACTTGATATCCCGTCAGAGTCACAGGTTCTATCTGCCATCCTGTGAGGGGATTATAAAGAGCATGCCCTTTAGGGGATGGGAATCTTGGGGGCCACCTTAGAATTCTGCCTACCACACCTTCCTGTGATTGTAAAGAAGTCCCACTAAATCGAATTTAACCTGCAATAACCAAGGGCTGCCCATTGAGTTCTCCGCTTGGCTTGTAGAGCCTCCTGGGGAAGGTTTTACTGTGGGGCAGAAAAGGGATAAAAATGAGTCTTTACTCTTCTGAAGGGCCCAGGCTACTTTGAAGACCTCGGGAGCATCATTTGCAAGACACAGGTGACCTGAAGGGCCAGTGCAAGCCACTCCATCACCCTCGGAAAGAGAGCCCCTTGTGGTTTTCAATTAGCTGCTCTTGCTGGCTTAATAGTCTGACTCCAGCTGTTGCCTAGACTTGAAAGAAAAAAACTGGGTCAAACAAATGATTTTGAGAATCCAGAGTAGTTAATATTTCTGCTGATCATTGTGTCTGTGCTCTGAACACTGTCAGTGCTTGGAGGATGGCTGGACAGCCGTCTCCACCCAGGCTGCTCCTTAGAACCATCAGAGACCCTGAAGAAGCATCAGTGCCTGGGCCCCACCCACCCATCCAGATGGGTCAGATTCTCTAGGCTGGGCTCCCTGCCCCCCTCCACCGCTGGGTATTCTGAAAGCTGCTCAGGTGATTCAAATGGGTAACCAGAGTGAAGAACCACTAGACCGGATAATCATTTGGGGAACAACTTCTAATAAGGATAAAAATGAGGATATAAGCTGATTTCATTGTAGGGATATTTGGCTTATTAGAGCAAGAAGTGGAGCCCGGCAGGGGGTGGGAATGCAGCCTGGAAAGAAATTGGTTCCCTGCAAATGGGGAGGAAATGGCTTGTTGCCACACATTCACAGTTATTCCCACAGTCATTCCATGAGGATTTACGGAGCTTCCCCAGTGCACGCTGTAGAGACACAGCCAGTTGTGCACAAGATTGACAGGGCCTCATGGAGCTGATGGTCCCCCTGGGAACGTGCGATAGTGACATGATGTGTCCTTAAAGCTGTTAAGATCCTGGATTTTTTTTTTAACTGGAGCACAACAGTATTCAACTCTGCGTCTTACACTTTTTAGGCGAGAAAATCAGATCACAGTGTGTTAAGAGAAAGTATATCTCTTCTCTTAGACATTTATGAATGAAATGGTAGAACAACATGGGTTTGCTTTAAAATAATCTGGAGCGAGTCTGTGTGTGTGTGTGTGTGTGTGTGTGTGTGTGTGTGTGTGTTGTCAGGGGCAAGTGTCTCTGTTACTTGATGAAGTTAGGTAATGGTTATATGAGGAGTGTTCATTGTACCATTCTCCCCACTTTCATATGTTTGAAATATTTTATAATAAAAAGTTAAAATTAAATTAACTTTATGAATCAAGAAAACTGTTGTTTTGATAATACATCAAAAACTATGAAGGAAAAAGCTGAGTTCCAAGGAGGGCAGAGGATTACTGCTATACAGGAAGAACCTTAGCAATGCTGAGCTCTAATCACTACGCTTTTTATTTGACACGAAGATGAAATCTACTTTGGGCTGGGAACTCTGCCCCCACCTCGGAGCTGCCACGACTCATTGGCTCATGACACAGAGATCGCCCCTTGTGCTGGGGGCCTCCCCTCCGACAAGTGCTTATGGGGAGAAGGCTCAGGGTCTGTTCCTCTTTGCACCCCCAGTACTTGGCATGCTCTGTGGCACAGAGAAGTGCCTGAAAAACCAATGGATATTGATAGCACTGAAATGAACTAACACAAGCATTCAATTTTTTTCTTCTCCCTCTAGGCCTGATCAGGTCCTTGTAGAAACCCCTTCCAGTTTGGGGATCCCCATTTCTGGAGGATATAAACATGCCAGAGAGAGTCAAGACTGTTGAGGAAAAAAGGTCTTAGCTTTGGAGCAAAGACAAACAGCAAAAGTGCCCAAGTCTGTTAAGGTCTGGGTGAGGATGGTGATGGTTTAATTCTCCACAGAGCACCCAACAGAAGACAAATGGGCTTGGACATCAGGGTGGGCCTTGGGAGAGGCCTACTAAAAATCTTTGCTGAGAGGTGAACCCCACAGGGCAGAGCACACATCGGCATGCTGAGTGGTACATTGAGAAAGGAATGAAGGCAGGAAGAGAGACGGAGGGAGAGAGGGAGGTGGGTTTGTGGTAGATGGGCTCCCCTGCACGTGAGCACAGCACCCTTTCGCTGGGAGGCCAGGTACCATGTGGAAATGGCTGTGAGCCTGGAGGAAGAGATCTGTCTGTCCTGGGCTCCTGTCCCATCTTCCAGCTCTGTGACTTCGAATTAATGCCTGCTCTACCCAGAATGCCATTTCCTTGACTACAGGTGAGGAGGGAGGGCTAAGCAAGCTCTGAAATCCTGTGTCTTGGAGGATGATATTCTCTCCCATGATTACAGAAATTTATAGTTGCCATATTTTTGTTTTCATGACATCTATTTGTTTTTAGCTATGATTTGCTTGATGCCAAGTCCTTGCATCAAGCAAATGGTGACTCCCAATAATTTTGTACTATCTTTTATTACCATTGTTCCTTTAGGAAAATGCTGCCTGCCTTTCAAAGCGCATCTAGGAGAGCACTACAGGAAATGCCTGTGCTATGTGTGCCAGTCTCTCCTGGTCCCCTGGGTGACAGAACTTCAGTTACATTCAAGGTCAGTTTGAGGGTTCTCTGCTGTGGGTGATGCCCCGAGGCAGTGGTTCTGAAGGCACACAGCAATGTAGGAGCTGGGGGGGAAAGGCCAAGTTTACAAGGCCCTCCAAGTTGCCTCCTGTCACTTGGATGCTGTGATGGGGAGGTGGGGCATTGAGTAGACTCAGTTTAAAGCATTTCAAATGTCTGCAAGTGCTTCTCAAACCACCATACTTATTACCAAAGAGATCAGTCCATGTGGAAAGTCACACATGTCTGGGAAGCTGCTGGAATGCCGGCATGTACTTATCCTCAGAAGAGAGGCAAGACCCAGCTAAAACAACGTTACCTCCCACGAAACAGGAAGATCTCCCTCAGCCATAGTGCCTGCCGGTCCTGGCACAAGGAGGGGCCTTGCACAACAGCCGGTGTTCACCATCCAAGTGAGGTTAATGGGTATTGCGGATTTGGGTGGAAGTGGGCGGTGCAGCAGGCCAGCCAGTGAGGGCAGGACTGTGGCTCAGGGGTCCTGAGGTTCTTTAATGGCTTCAATCCATATTTTATTTTGTGTCTGTTACCAGCCTGTAGTCTCAGTGAGCAGTGCCACAGATGAGCCTGGTGGTTGGCCAGGTAGCCCATCCCAGGCCAGGCTCAGGCAGCCAGGAGGCTGACAAGGCACGAGACAGCATGGAAAGCATGTGCACTACAGGAATTTGCCATATACATTCCACATCTCTCCAACAGGCAAGGGAACCGGTTCAACAGTGCACAGCAATCTCACCCACTGCGGGACTCCGAAGCAGGCACTCAGTGTGAGTGTGGCGCAGGAAACCAGAGCGAGTCTCAGTCCGCATGTGGGCATCACGCTGCCTGGGAGATTATTCTAGAGCTTGAAGACATGTTTTGTTTTCTGTTTGTCCTTTTTTTTAATCCCAAGCCAACTCCTTCATCTGAGGCTCAGCTGAAGAAACGATCTGTTCCATCTCCTGTATCGCGCCTTCCCTGGCATATGTCATTCTGGTCATATAAAATAGTTGGCCATAAAGAACTTCTGTCTCAGTCAACTTAGGTTACTATAACAGAATATCATAGGGTGTCTTAAATAGCAGACATTTATTTCTCAAAATTTGGGGGGCTGGAAGGCGAAGATCAGGGCGCCAGCATGGTTCAGTCCTGGCTCTCTTCCTGACTTGCAGGCGGCCACCTTCCTGCTGTGTTTTCACATGACAGAGAGCAGGGAGGAAGCAAGCTCTCTCTGGTCTCTTCTGTAAAGGCACTAATCCATCATGTGGGCTCCACCTCCTAATCTAATTACCTCCCAAAGTCCTTATCTCCAAATACCTTCACATTGGGGATTAAGGTGTCAACATATGACTAGAATTCATATAGGAGGATATAAACATTCAGTCCAGATCAGCATTATTATTTTTAAGTATTCTATTTATTCTTAACACGTAATACATGTAACAGAACAAAATGTAAAGGTATACAACACATTCCCCTCTGTTTCCTGTCCCTCCAGATGCCCAGCCTCCTCCATGCGGGCAAGAGCCATGACAAGTTCCATGGGTATCTCTTCTTCCAGAGGCATCCGTGTCAAAATGGAAATTCTGGCACATTATCTGAACCATTCTTCACCTTGCTTTTTTGAATGTGCCAACATATATTTGAGTTATGCATCAGTAAATATAGAACTGCCTTATTTTTTTAGCAACTGCATAGTATTATTTCATCATGGACACATGATACTCTATTTCATCAATTCCCTGTGAGCCAGTGGCTTCCAATCTTTTGTTCTTACATTACCGAGGTGATTAACCTTGCTCGCATCCTTTCACACTCACCAAAATATCTGTTGGATAAGTTCCTGGAAGCATAATTCCAGGGTTTGTTCAGCGAAAGAATATGGCACTTTATATTTGATGGGAATTGTCAAACTGCCCTCATCTAGATAGTGCAATCCACGTGCAGCCCCATCAGCACTGTGTGAGGTAGCCTTGCCAATACTATGTGACAGTGAGAAAGATGAATGGTATTTCACTGCTTAAATTTGCATTCTCTTATGAGATTGAGCATACATGTTTATTGGCTGTGAGTATTTGCATAGTTTTCCTATTTCTCTGCTGACTAATCTTTTACTTTTGACTTAGAGGCATTGTATTTATCACAGAACTGAGCCCTTTGATTTTTCAAGCCTTTCAATTTGTCTATTTCCTTGACTATTTTATTTTTTTTTTCATGCAGGAGTTTTATGGAGCTGTATTTTATTAATCTTTTCTTTTGTGTTCATGAATTTGGGGTCATATTTGAAAAAACCTTCCCCACTCCAAGACTGTAAAAATCAGCTGCCCATATATTCCTTTCCACACACAGATATACACATGTATGTATCCACACATATACACACAGACATACACACTGTATTAAATGTAACTCTACTGCAGTTACATTGCTTAACATTCACCCATGCAGCTAGCAATCTGAGCTGGAAGGGAGAACAAAGATCAATATACGGAGTCTCTTGTTCTAGCAGTGAGAGAACTGAGACCCCTTAAGTTAGAGTTATCACCTGATGTCACATAGGCTGCTGACCATGTGGCTATGTGAGTACAGGCCACAGGGAAGAAGCCACCCTCTGTCCTCTGAATTCTGCCCAGCCCACATCACCCCCATGCCTGCTGTCTCTGGGGAACCTGGGAGAAGAACTGAACTATTGCTTCTACTTTATAATCTTCACATACAGCTTCAAGTTGAAATTCAGTTAATTTTAAAATAAAGCAATGCCTTAGATCGTGGATTTGGCAGGAATTTTGAGATACGGATACAATTCCAGGGAGCAAAGTGGAGAAATTCTTTTCCTGCCAATTCTTTTTCCAGGGGAATTAAAAAACAAAACAAAACACGATGAGTTTCTGCAAAAGCTCATCCTAGCTGAGGGCTTTCCCGGGAGAGTGGCACAGGATTAAGAGCTTAGAGAGGAGGGGGCCACACTATGCCTGACACCCTCTGAGGAGAACCCAGTTGAAGACACCTGGGTGCCTGACCAGCGGCCAGTGGTGGGTGTACAAACTGGGGGTGTGAATGTAGGGACAGGGGCCTTTGAAGCTCTTTTTGAACATTGAGGATGTTATTGCTGGTTGGCAGGTCAATGGAATCCAGCCCACCTGTCACCTAACTTTGATCTTGGAGAAGCCCCTGGACTGGGGTTGGAAGGCGACTGCTTTGCTGGCAAGCCTTTCTTCCTCTCTATAAAGTGGAGTCATTCATTCCGCAGCCCATTGGGACAATTCACCTCCTAATGCCTCTAAATCAAAAAGCCATGCTCTCTAACTATCTGGTCCATGATTTCGAATAGATCCACATGACCTTCCACTCATGTTGGAAGTCCTTGGGGCCAGGACTCAGAGAATGGGCACAGCGCCCCAGCTCCAGTTAGGGGAGGACAAAGATACCACCCACATGGAGGAGCCAGCCCTTGTCAGTCAGGTCAGGGGAGGGCAGGCCTTGGAGAGAGGCATCTTTTGTGATTCTCCTTGGCTCTGCTCCCACCAGGCAAAGGTGAAAATCGGAAGGCAGCCTGGAAGGGGAAAAGGGGGTGCGAATAGTATGTGGGGAAAGGGAAGGTTTGTTCAGAGGGCACATCAACCGCCTCTGGGGTATGATCTCTGTTATTCACCATACACCAGGGTGCCATGTGGCCTGTGGCTGGAATTAGCCCCGTATAAGAACGCATACCTGTTTGGCCTCCTAAGATAGGGGTGCACAGTCCCTACCACCCCTGTGGATCTCACCTTCCCAGGCACCAGGGGATCACCATACACCCCCAACACTTCCACAGCCCCAGGTACAGGCAACCATCCAGCTCCTGGCTCACCTGGCACTTCCCTCTCTCTCCAAAAAGCAGCCCCAAGGCACTTGGGCGCATGGGTCCCTCCTCCAATCCAGCCCACCTGGTCGAGACTCTGAGCTGCCTCCTGCTGTCTCCTGGGCTGAGAGCCTGAGAGTGGCCAGCCAGGGAAAGCCAAGCCCACAGCTGCGGGACCCACGGGAACAGAGACAGGTTCCAGGCAGAGGGTTCCCAGCGGACTGGGTCTGCGGCACATTCACTTTAGTGGTTGCCTGTGCTTCTGCAGCTCCTGGGTTTGGTGCGTTGTCCTTTGCCCCCAGAGACTCAGGTTTCAAAGCCTACAGGTTACAGTGGCATAGGTGTGCTGGCTGGAGGGAAAAGGCAGCAGGCTTTGGATGTCAGGTATAGGTAGCAACCCCTAGCAAGCACACCAAACTTTGGGACGTTTGCACATGCCCCATTTGCCCCTTCCAGATGATAGAGTCAGCGGCTCAGAGCCTCTGAGGCCCGCCCGGCCTGCTTGCCAAACCCCAGCTGGCCTTCTTGTCCTCTGGCTCCAGGTGTTCCCGGACCTTGTAAAACCCTTCCCACGGAAGTTAGCAACTTTCCCCTCCACACTCACCTCCTAGGGATGCTGGTCCACTCCTTGTGCGGGTGGGAGGACCCAGGCCAGGATAAGGGTCTCCTACGATACCATAGCTCGATCTGCCAGGAAGATTCTGATGAGTTTAATTTTCTGCAATTAATGTTTTTTTTAAATGTTTTTAGTGTAAACTTCCAAATGTAAAATTTATATTCATAATGATGAACAAGTACGCTTTTTAAACTACATCCCCACAAGGCTTCTCAGGGAGTGTCCCTGCTCCCTCTAATGTTGTCTTCAGAAGTCCCGAGAGAAATCCAGCAATGACCAGCCACGAGCAAACCCTTTAAAGTTTCCTCCTGCTTCCTCGTCCTCAAGTGTGGGTGTAGGTAATCATGGCCACCTTGTGGCATGTGTCCATGTTGAAATGAGACAGCAGACGTTCAGCAGATATTGATTGGCTAAGGAGATGAGGTGGGGGGATTCAAGTGGGGCACACCCATCAGGTAGACGCCTTCCGAGCACTGCCTGAATCAGGTCTGGCACCTTGAGGCAGGGCAGGAGAAGTCGGTTTCCAAGCCTGCTTACATGGTGTTGACAGGAGTCAGTTCCAGGGGAGTTGATGGACAGAGGGAGCCTCAGTCCTTGGCGTCTCCAACATGGAATTCACTTCTCACCAGAGTGACTAAGCCAGGGTGGCAGGTATGCAGGGAAGAGTTAACACAACAGGCCTGAGGCCACTGTCCTCAGAAAAGCCTGAGCACAGGTTGGCCATTGGCTGGCTTCTTAGAACTGGGATTTTGGGAGCGTTCCCCCAACCTGAACTGTTAAGGAGGGTTCCCTGTGCTAAACTCTTTATGCAAATGATTAACTGACCACTGCTTTCCTTGTGGAAGTCTCCAATCACAGAGGGCCCCTGTGTGACCAGCAGAAACCCAGGGCGCTGAGTCTCTGCTGAGCTTCCCTGGTGAGCAACATCTCACACGTGTTGTCACAATTCACAAGGCGAATCGAGTGCATCCTATGCAGCACCCCTGGGAGAGGCCTCTTGGAAGGTCAAGCCTGGTTTCCTCTGGATGTCACCCCATGGGCCATTTTTTCTTTGTGAGTTTGTAATTCATTTACTATGTATGATAAGTCAGAGCTGTGAGTCCAACCATAATCTGAGTCCTCCTAACGAACCATCAACCCGAGGGATGGTCAGGGACACATGACCCAGCAAGACATAAGTCACCATCTTCTATAAACTTATCTAGGAAGTACATTTGCTGCCATCTGTGCATTGGAAGCAAGTTACTAGGTCCGGTCCACACACACACACATACACACACGCGTGCACAGAATACCCAAGGTCTTGACTCCAGGGGAGTGGGAGGATCACAGGGGGTCATTTAGGTAGTAGAGCCAGGATTCAATGTGAACTGTGGCCTCCAGGGGCCAGGCTCCTACCCTCCATACAAAGATGCTCACCATTCGCCAAAGAGAGCTTGAGCAAGAACAGGACTGACCAGAGTGCCATTCCCTGAAAAGTGCTCTGAGGTTGGATCTGCATTTGCTGATGTCATCCAGGGGTCATGGACGTCCCTGGAGAGTTGTGCTCTGGGGGCTCACTTATGCACATAACCTTTTGCATCACATATTCATTTATTAAATGGGTCCAACGTGCCCGCGGTTTAGTATTTAACATCTCTACCCTAACCTTGGCCTCAGCGCACCAAGATCCCCTCCCCCGAGGCAGTTACTATCATCCATTCTTTTCCTGTATCCTTCCCAAGCTGACAGGAAAGTAGCATTGTGGCCCCAATAGCTTGTTGCAGATGAGGTCCAGAGTCTGTGCTCTGTACATACTCTTTGAAGAAGTCCCTGTTGACATGCAAAGAACTTCCTTCCCAGACATCGAACTGCGCCTTGCCTGTTCCTGCTCTTGGCTGACCTGCTCTGACCTCTGTATGAGGCGACTGGCTTTTCTTGTCAAGCAAACATCAACCTGCTGGGCATTAGGAGGTCTTTCCCACAGAGATGCTATTAACCTAGTTCATTTCCTTTTATGCATTTATCTTGTATTTTGCTCTAACATAGTCTATATGGAAGTAACTTAATTATCAATTATTAAAGAAACCTGTTCATGCTCAAATACCAGGTTCTTGAACGAACAATTTTATGTTGGCCCAAAAGGCAACCTGACAGAAAATACTGTGTTAATGAACCAACTGAACAGCCCCACTTCGGCCTTTTTATGAGTCGCCTTTGGAGCACGCGTCGCAAATGGACAGTCTGAAATCGATGGGCCCCTTCAGTGATCTAGCTTCTCTCCGCTGTGCCACACAATGCCGGCGATGCCTAGTGGCAACTCTTGAAAGGGACTCACAGTGAGAAAAGAGAGAACTGTGGCTTTGCTAAGAAGAGGCACAGCTTCGTATTAAAGTAGAATACCTGAGTAGGTGTGCTTTAAGACGGACAGGTGATAGCCATTGCCACAATCTCAACAACCCGTATTAGTTGACAACTTGTTCCAGTTATTGCCAAATATCTAATCACCCTAAAACTTAGCGGCTTAAGGGAAGAACAATGATTTTGTTATCTTTAAATTCATACTCCTCTTCTCCTCTTCCTGGGGGTTGACTGGGCTCAGCTGTGTTGCCCTTAGGGTTTCGCACATGACTGCACTCAGGTGGTAACTGGGACGAATGTCACCTCAAAGCTGTCCTCACTCACATGTCTGGTGGTCAGCGCTGGTTGTTAGCTTGAACCTCAGCTGGGCTGTAACCAGGACATTCCATGTGGCCTGGGCTTCTTCCCAGCATGGCAGCTGGGTAAGACCAAGGCCCAGAATACAGAAGGGAGACGCTTCCTCTTTGTCAAGGCCTAGTCTTGGAAACTGGCCTTAGGGTCACGTTGTGGTTCCACGGATGGGATGTGAACACATAGGTATGTGTGTGAACCTGGCCGGCTTAGGGGCTTCTGTCCTAGCTGTGATTCCCTCCATAAAACTGTGATGCACTTGCCCTCCACCAAGTCTGGTGTAGGGGCAGCTCCCCCACTGCCCATCAGGCGACACGTTGCGGCCTCCTGTGGTTGGGGGCTGTGAGACCACACATGGGATTGAGGCCTGGAGCTGGACTCAGCCACCAAAGTGAGCCCACCAAATAATGTTGTAGGGATGGAACGGGAAGGAAGGGACCCAGCCCCAGGGTCTGTGTAGCAGCACTCACCCCTCCCTCAGGCAGGACCCCGGGTCCCACCAGTACCTCTGCCACCGGGAGATGCTCCTGCCTCCTCTCCAGCCTCTGCCTCCTGCCCTCCCCTGGGGGGGTGGGCTCCACAGAACTCCGTCTGTGGATGTTAGTCATCGACTCATCACCTCTGTATCCCCTAACTTACCCCAGCTCCTTCACACTACCGTGCTGTGACTTTACCTTCCTCTCAGTCAGAGGACGGCAAACTTAAAAACATCTTTCCCCTGCCCCTTGGCAGCCTGAGAACTAGCCTACGCCCACTGCCTGCCCCTCGTAGCCCTGTTGACTGCTCAGTACAGGAGCCTGGCCTCCCTGCCCCTTCACTGGCTTAGGGTCACTGAGTCACGTATTTCCTTGAAAAGAACCTCTCCGTGTTTGGGGCAGACAATGCTGCTTGCCTGTCCAGAGTCCACCCCCCTCCCTTACCAATGGAAACTGAATTTCATCTGAGGCAACTCTACGTCCCTTGGAAAAAAATGAATGTCCCCGGTGCTCCTCGCAGCTAAGGTGGGAGGGAGGCTGATCACCCCCTGTGCAGCCCCATGGAGAAGAAGCAAGGCCCCAGGGTTCCTCCCCCAAAAGCTATGGGGTATTTTAATTTTATTTTTTGAAGGGGGCGCTGGGCTATCAGCTGCCAGGGGTTTCAGCCCAAGGGTTTCCTTGCAGACATCCCTGCCCATCCATCATACAGGCATCAATCACAGAGGGAAGGTGACAGGTCCCCGCAGGGGTGTGGTGACTGTTCAGGTTTCACTGCTTCAGTTTGTTGCCTTGTGGGCTGTGTGAGCCAAGGCACGACTGCCAGAGCCACCGGGCTTCCGAAAGGCTTTGCTGGAGGAAAACCCTGCAAGTCAGTCTCAGCGTCATTGCTCTTCACGGCGTTATGGGCCGGCTGCGCTACAGGAAGGCCATTCTCTGTCCTCTCTGCCAAGAATGCCACAGGCTCTTTTGGAAAAACAGCTCATCTTGGCCAGAGCCCTGGCGTCTAGACAGCCAGCTTGCCAAGGCCCAGGGCCTGCATCAAGTGAAACTTGGGGGGAGGCAGACAGGTTTGGATCGCAGAGCTCTCAGTGCTGACTCACCCCAAACCCTCCAGGCTGGGATAGGCACCCTGGAGGGCTTCCTCCTCTCCCAGAGAAGGACACCCTCCATCCATGTCTGCGGGACACCAGCTCACGCTGGTGGGGTCTCAGGCCCCCTGTGTTCGCCGGGGGCCTCCAAACACCATGGTTTATTTGGGGTTCGGCCAGAGCAAAGGCTGGCACCCAAAGGAAGGGATGTAAGTGGGAAATGGTCATTCTGTGGCTTCGGGGGACTCAGATAGCAGAGGAGGCAAAAGCGGGTGCTGGGGCTAAGACCTTGTCCACTCCCCAGTTCCCCTGGCTGCCCCATGCTGTGCTCAGCTAGGACCTCACGTGACCCCCGTACCCTCCCCAGGGACAGACCTCTGTCTGCCTAGCCAGCCCCAGTGGGAGTCTGCAGGAAGCTTCTTTATGGCCTGTAGGGATATGGGGAGGGAACCGCATCCCCCTTCCTGGAGAAGACCTATTCCTAAGGGTCCCCACAGTGTCGCAGCAAGCCAAGACATAGAGCTACTTGGATGGGGCTATTTGCAATTGGGAATTTGAGGTCTCCTCATTACCACCCCAAGGGCTACCCATTGCGGGAGAGCTGAGTCACAGCCGAGTCACAGCCGAGTCACCGCCGGAACAGCATGGGCCTCAGCCACATGGGTTTGTCCCTGTGGTAAGGTGTGTTTGCAGCGCTGGGTGCCAAGGACTCAGGGGAGGCCCGCGAGGTCCAGGGTAGTATTTTTGTTTCCTTCAGATAAATACCCAGAAGTGGGATTGCTGTATCACATGGCAGTTCTATTTTTAGTTTTTAGAGGAACCTCCACACTGTTTTCCACAGCGGCTGCAGCAATTTGCATTCCCACCAGCTCTCCACAACGACACTCTTCTCCACAGCCCCCTTGCATCTTGCTTCTCTTTTGTCTTTATTTGTCAGGTTAGAAATAGATGGGGAGCTGCTCTGTAAGCAAGGCCTCCAGTACTCACCGCATGCATACCCTGGACTAGCTAGCCCTCCTTCCTAGATATGTGGGAAGAAAACTAGAGATGGGTGGGGGCATCAGCTTCTCTGCCTCCCTCGGGTCTCCGTCTGTAGCCACAGTGGTGCGGGGCATCATGACAATGTCCATTACTGCTGGGCCCGTCTCCTCCGTCAGTGTCCAAGGAGGGTATACAGGAATAGTAAGAGAACATAGAGAGAAAGCTGGTTTCCCAGGAAGAAACACTCTTCACTTGATTAACTAAGCTTTGTTCAAGAGCTGCAATAGAAAAGGAAACTTTGCAATTTGCAAAATGCTGGGAAAAATTGCCTTGCTTGCTCATGTCCAGTTTTTAAAAAAAGCTTTCTCTACTTTTCTCTGTTGTGCTGGTCTGTAAAATGTATCATCACAGGGGGGCCACCATAACCTTGGCATAGCCGTTTTATTAGCACTCAGCAGTTTTCAAAGACTTGACAGATAGAAGTACTTCACAATAACCTTTTTTATTGCATTTTAGCAGAAACAAGTTTCTAAAAATCTGTGCCCGTGACCTTCACTGCATAACTGAAAAGGCTGTGCGGTGGAAACCGGAATCGCTTGCTCGTGGTCGGACAGCAAGGAGTGACATGTCTGCCCTTGGGCTCCATCCCTCTCAGGCTCATAAATCTACCTGCCATTTTGCTCAAATCTGGAAAACATCTCAGACTAATGGAGAGACCTGGCGATATGTACTCACAGTTGAAGATGAGTTTATTTTCTTTCTCTAGCTTTTAAAATGCTTAAATTCTGCTTTTAAAGCCTTAGCCTTCTGACTACCTTTCAGCAACTCCATTATTATGTGTGTCCCGGCTGTGTTTGTGCCCGGGAGGCATCTGGTCTATCCCTCGCTCCCTCCTCTCACCCTGGGCACCCGTACTTTGGAGCCCAGGAGGCTGACAAGGCCCAGGAATGGAGGAGAGTTGACACAGAACAAAGCAAATTCCTACGGCCAAGATGTTGCACCTCCACCCCCGTAGGGTTGGTCTTTCTTTCTTTTTTTTTTTTCCACTTATTTCCTAAAACCAGTTTTTCACAAGACTCTACTAATGCTTCTATTGAAATGTCATTTTAAAGCAGTTTTATTGAAATATAATTGACATATCATACAATCCACCACTTAAAGTATAAAATCCAACAGTTTCAATATATTCAGATATGTGCAACCACGGCAAATTTTAGAACACTTCATCCCTTCGCCAAAAGCCTATACCCTTTAGCTATTACATGCTGCCCCCTGGTCCTGCCCCAAGCAACACCAGTCTACTTTGGTCTCTGTAGATTTCCCTGTTCTGTGGGTCCTGCTCGCCTTTGTGCCCCCAGCACCCCCAGCACGCCCAGCACCTGCACATAGCAGAGTCAAATATGCTCTGGGACAAATAAATGATTCTGTGAATGAAGCCAACCACAGTGCTGCAGAGATTTGAATTACTGGACAGAAGAAGAAGTGGAGCAGAGAAGGGAGGGGTTCCTGGTCTCAGCTGACATTCGAGGACACCTAGGGTGCCAAGCACTGCCAGTAAGCACTTCATGCAGATTAGACTATTTAATATGGAGAGCAGCCTTCGGCAGAACTCATCTCAGCCTCCTTTGACAAATAAAGAAACTAAGGCACAGAGAGGTGTAGATGCTTCAGCAGTTCACACAGCAAGTGGCAGTGGAGCCCAAAGCAAAGCCCGGTGGTCCACCATCCATGCTCCCTCCTCCGCACGTCACCTCTGCCACCCGCTTTCTTGTTCACACCCTCAGTCAAAGCATAACAAGTGGAAGGGATTCATGAAGGCATCCCTCGTCCTCATTTTGGTCCCAGCCGATGCTGTGCAGTTGCACATTGAGAGCACTGGGCCAGGTTCCAGCTCTGCTTCCACAGTGCATTTCCATTTCGCTGTTGGTTAAAAATAGACATTCTACAATGGGTTAAATGGAAGCCGCGGTTGGCAGACACCTCTTTTGTCTGGCACTCTCGCCTTGCTGTCCTGGGAGAGCAATGGCCTTGCACCACTGCTTCCTTGTCCCTGGGCTGCTTCTGCAAATGCCCAGATCTGCCCAGGGCTATGTCTGCCTGGTGTTCTGTGCCCCTGAGATCCATGGGTTTTGGGTTGTTCATTGCTGGCTGTGTGGGGGGGCTCTTTGCAGAGGTCTGAGGAACAAGGGGGCTGAGGTTTCAGCCTCCTTGGCTCCTGCCCCCAGGGACACAGCACATTCTGTGTGCAGAGGCCATGAAGGTTGACTGGGAGAGTAGATTGTGGCTCACTGCCCCATGGGTGGCATCTATATAGCCCCCTTGTCCCTGTGCCAACTTAGCCAGGAGGAACACTGGACAGAAAGTCAGGACCGGAGACCCCATCCCAGCTGCCCATCAGCAAGTCCTTGTCCTGTCTGAGCCCCACTTTCTCCATCTGTACAGTGGACGATGTTGGCATTGCACCGTAGAGCCACCTGGGAGCCTTTAGATGATCCTCCACCCTTACCTGAGAACATGATGTCATGGGCCTGGGCGTGGCCTGGGCGCTGGCATTTTAAAGGCTCCCCCGTGCAGCCAGGCAGGGAACCACACAGGCTGGATGAGCCCCAGGGTTCCTTTAACTCGACAGTTAGATGTTTTTCTAAACTTTTAATCTGGAAAAATAAATAGGTTCCCCAATTAGCTGATCTTGTCCGGCAAGGGAGAAACAGGAAGAAACGTATTTATTCAACGAATATTTGTTTGCTGGTTGGGGGAAGGTGAAATTGGCAGCTAATGTTTATCTAGGACCTTCTGAGCACATGCCACAGAGGTCAGCTCGTCTCCCCTCCACAGCCCCGGTGGAGGAGCACCCGTCCCTGTCATCACTTCCCAGGAAATGTGTCCTTGCTGGGAAGGAGAAAATCACCGAGTCCTAGGGCCAGTCCTCAGGGGGGCCCTGGGCAGAACTGCTGTGTCAGCGGTCCCAGAATACCTGAGCAACTCTCTGCTCCTCCCCTGTCAGACACGTGCAGTTTAGCACAAAGAAAAAAAGCTATTCCAGAAGAGCTACCGAAAGTCCTCAAGGCCCAGCGTGTTCCTCCCCGAAGAAGATAAATAATACAGGATGCACAGGGAAGAGAATGACTCACATGTATAAACTTCTATCAAGAATTCTGCTTGCCTAGAAATTAGACCTGCAAGCATTGTGTTTTTGTTTTTAAAGAACAGGAAAAAAATATGCCCCCTGGAGACTCCGTGGTGATTGTACGCCCTCATTAAGTCAGCTCGGAACTGGAAGGTCGGAGAGCAGCGGGGAGCAGAGTGCTCACGCTGTAGAATCGCCACCTGGTGATGCCAGCAGAGGTTCTGCCATGTCCTGGGGGCCACTGGTCATTCTCCGCCAAAGGCTGAGTGACGGAGCTCGTTAGGAGGCCCTGGACGGCTTGAGGACTGAGAATCTGTACCCTCGGGCACAAGGCAGGAGCACAGCCAGCCATAACCAGGTGTCACTGGACACAGAATTCTGTAAGAATAGGTCCAGGATAAAGAAGATCATTGGACCGGCTTTGTCTCTTGTTAGCCTCCAAATGCCCCCTTATTGTGGTGACAACAACTCTAAGGTCAGACTGTCCTAAAGAAAGGAGAATCTCTCATTTGGTGGATCCTGGGACATTTCAACACGAGCAGTGGAGAAACGGAGGACCAGGGTGACTGGAGGTGAGATGAGGACAGTGGGTCCCTGTAGGGGATTTATGAGGCACTGGGTAGAGAGCTCTGGATGGTAAGTAAAAATCTGAGATGTTAATAGACACTGTGAGGTCTTCATGGAGGCTGAACTGTGGGGCCAGTAGCCCGGAGTCAGGAGACCCCATGGGGAATAAAGACAGTAGTGCCTTAGGCTCTAGCTTTTGGGGGCCGAGAGTCTGCCCTCCACACTCGATCACGCCTGTTTTCACTAGCCTGTGTAGGTGTCCACCTGTGGGCAGGTCGTGTCTGCATGTAGTATGGGTTTGTCCCCTTGCCCAGCTCCACCCCACCATGAGCCCAATCCTGGTGTGTAAGCTGTCTTTTCAAATTTGTCATCATCACTGAGAATTCTGCTCCTCAGTCACCCGAAGAATGGCAGCTCCTGGGTAAATGCGGCACTGTGGTCTGTGGTCTCCAGGCTGTCCTGAGTCTTTTGTTAGGGACGTCAGGAGACCTCCCCAGGTTAACCCCCCACCCCTGCTAAGTGCACACATGGAGCTGCTATACTCTTGTAGAGGCCACTGGGGAACTTGGAGAAATGATCTTGCTCGAAACTTCTGGAACTTTCCTTTATTCCCTTTACCCCCCTTTACCAACCTCAACGTAAATCTGGAGTCTCCCATCCATCACGCCCCTTTATTCGCCTGACATAGCAACAGCATCTTAAATATTTTAATTCTGTTCATCGTCCCCGCCCCACCCCATTGCCCTTGCTCACACAGACACTCTCTTGGAGGCTCATGAGCACACAGTTTCCTTTTCTGTTTTCTCATGGCTCCCTCACTATTTTTTTTAAAGTAAAATTTTACAGGAAATATATATATATATATATATATATATATATATATATATATATATATAGTTTTTTCCCTCCATTGAAATGGAAAAAAATAAAAAAGAGAACCCATACAAATAGAACGTTAGAAAGCTCAAGTGTGCAATTTGGGCCCATTCTGTGCGAATTCTGCGGTTTCAGGGCCCACACGGCCTTGCTTCCAGCTCTTTGTTCTGATGGCCCTGCTGGGTCCCCGTGAAATGCTCATCTCCACCAGGCACCTAGAACAGGACAGGAATCTTTAATTGACGCATCTCCTACTTCCGTCCAATGTTCAGAATTGCAGGGGAGGAAAGGAAGCTTTGCAAGGAAAAAAATATGGTTCCCCATATGAGAGGGAAAGTAAATTACAGAGTGAGCTCTAGACGGGTATTTTTGCCCAGGTCCTGATTGTGTGGCTGGCTTGTGTACTATTTGCGGTGGAGAAGTGCCGTCTTCTGTTTTAGGGTGGGAATCAGTAGGAACGTGGCCTCCTGCGGGGGGCTCCCAGCAGCGGACCCCTGCCCTGGGTAGCCCTAGGGCTCTGAGCAGCATGGTCTCTGCGATTATCCTCCCACAGGAACTACCAGAGCCAGGTCCGAGGGGGGAGGCATGCCTGCCCCTCCTCATCCTGGTGAGAGAAGCTGACCCCACTGCAGTCTGATTATTTCACACACCCTTCCAAGGCTCCTGTAGTCCCAGCCTGGATCAACTTTGGGAAGAAAAGTAATTAACTTCTAGAACCACCCACACACTGGCACACGCTGTTCAGAAGCTGCCAGCTTAGAAAAGGGGTTGAGGCCAAGCCTCTCTCTTTCCTGGTCTATAGTCCCTATCTCCCTCTAATTAAAATGTTCTCTCTCTAGTTAACCCTTCAGCAGGCCTACGGCACCTGCCGTGCACAGTCAGGCAGAACTGGGCATGGGACTGAATCCTGGTGGACAGATGAGAACGGGCAGTGGCTATGAGAAAGACAAACACGGGGGCTATTTAGTGCGGGGGGCAAATCGCGTACGGATTTGTTTTGGGAGAAGGTTGAAACTTCTGCCAGTGGAGAGAGAGGGGAAAGTACCCAAGGTGGCCAGGAGACCCTGAGGGAGGGAGCAGCCTTTTTCTTGAGTGTGTTTAGGCCCAAGTGGTGGGCCTGCCTTGGGCGGGAGGGGCAGTTAGGGGGTTTGTTTCTCAGAGGGCAGTGATATCTCCTCCCAGTTGTTGGTGATGGATTTATAGGGCTGGAGGCATCCCTTCCTGGAAAAGATTTATCTTTTTATGCCCAAATTGAATGTTCCTTTCTCTTCCTCCTCATACTCTAATCATTCCAGAAGATGTCTGCTCACAGCCAGGAGGGTGGCAGGTGGTGGAGGGCGATGAGTCAGGACTGTGAGGGGTTTATCTACAGGACCCCGTGGTGGGATAGGGGCCCTCACTGGTGAGTTAGCACACGTCTCCCCTCAGGTGTTCGTTACTTAGAGCGAATGTGACAGAGGGAAATGTAGTTAAAGGAAAGATGCCCTGGGTGGGTGGTGATTCACTCCCCAAAGGAGTCATCATGGGGACTCCTACAGGCATGAACTGACCTGGAGAGGCCCTCCTACCCCAGGTGGAATCACGCTGGCCATCCGCCCCTGCTGCTTTCTCCCCACAGCCTCCACTGGAGAAGCTGTGGGCCCAGTCACCCTCTTGTTGCAGGGCCTTGGGAGAACTGACCCAAGTGGGTGGGGAGAGGCCTGCCCTGCATGCCATCCCCCACCCCAGTGCCAGGATTCTGAGAAGATGGACCTGGGTTCCCAGGTCCGATGCTCGTGGAGAAGCCAACATGGACAGTGGTCCCCAGAGAAAATGATCTATAGATCACAGAGAAGGGAAAGGCTTTGGTGTAGAGCCAGTGGCAGAAAGAGCTAAGCCTTGGGTTTGCACATAAATTTCCACATTGACAATGACACCTAGTGGGTTTACAGACTCATCACTTTACTCCCTGCTTCTGCATTCACATCACCTTCTCCCTGTGCCTCTGTTTCTCAAAGCTCCCTCGGCCTTTCTCTTACAAGGACGCTTGCTATTGGACGCAGGGCCCAGCTTAAATCGCAGATGATCCCATCTTGAGGTCCATAACCCAATTACATCTGTAAAGACTCCTTTTAAAAAAAAAACTTCATATTTACAGGTTCTTGGAGTTAGGGCACAGACAGAACTTTTTGGGTACCACTATTCAACTCAGTACTATATACATTTATCTTTTTTCTCTTCATGTTCCAAGATAGTACCTAGCTCTTAGATACATCACATGCATGTGTGTGTGTGTGTGTGTGCGTGTGTGTGTGTAGGTGTATTTTATGCTCTAAGGCAACATGACTAAAAGGCCCCATTTGTGGTCCTAGCTTTATAATAGATTAGATGAGGACACTGGCCCCTGAATTTAATTTTCTGAACCTTAAAACACCCTGATGAAAAAAATGGGATCTCGAGGTTATAGTTCCGTTGTCATAAAGAATGCTTTCACTATTAGAAGTCAGTGGAATAGGTTAGTTTTAGAACTGTCTAGTGATAGAAAGAAAGCATGTTTGAACAGGCTCTGAGCTTAGGACTCAGCCTGGGGCAGTCTGAGCCAAATTAAATGGCAGGGCCATTTCCACTGACCTCTGAGGCCCTTTCCAGCTCATTTATTAAATAAATAATTGGCACAGACACTGGAAGTCAGAGTCTTCGCTCTTGTGAGTCTTCGCACACTAACTTTCTAGAGTAAGTTTTAGTAGGCTCCAAGCTATTATTTACTAAAAGCAGCGTGTAGTCCCATCATTTGAGTGCGGTGGGAAGGTGAGACCCTAGATGCCACGAAGCCCAGGACTCTGGGGACAGCTGACACGACACAAGCCCCTGGCAGGTGAGAACAGAAACCGGCCCCCCTCCCCTGGAGCCTCCAGGTCACAGAAGAGAGGAGAATGGAGGAGGTAGCTCTGCGCGGAATGGTGTGCTGTTGCAGAAATTATATTTTGTGGAAAAGCAACACCATAAAATGTAGAAACTAGAGTAGAGTAAGAAGAAAATCCTTGAAACAATGAGAATAAGCTTACTTAAATCAGTTTTGTGTGTGCGTGTGTGTAGATGCACAGAATTTGCTCCAATAGCACTGCCGAATGCAAACTGATCTTCAGGATTTAAAAGGGATGAAGTCTGAAAAGGTGTCGCTACAAATATCCCTTGTAGTCAGAGGTTTCAAAGTTGTGTTAGGTGACAGGAAAGTAATTGACCATGTGGAAGAAAATCACATTAGAAAAATCAATTATGCCTTAAATGCCCATTTCCTATCTACGAGCTTGGCATAGCATTCTACCAAACAGCACTGCCTGCGGGATGATATGAGAAAATAGCTCTAAAAGGGCCTTGGAGAAATTAAAAACTTTGCAAATGTAGATAAAGAAAAAAAAAAACCAGGAGTGGTTTTCTGTGAGAATGTTGTTCAGAATTATTTAATTATATTTCACCTTCAAAATTATTATTAGAAAAACTTCCATGACCAAATAAATAAATAAATAAATAAAAAACCTTTAAAAAAATGCTCTGGCATATGTTTAAACAAAAAAATTGTATTTTCAAAAGCCACTGAATCTTGCCCCCATTGTCTCCCTCCTGGCCAGTGCATGCACTGCCACACATGATTCCTACAGAAGGTCAAACAGATAGACTTTATTTAGCTCCAGTTGTGCAAGCAGATTGTGTTTCCATCTACCTTAATAGCCCTATTATTTCCCTGTGTTTAAATTAAAATAACTTGTTTCCATCAATATGTAGCACTTATTCTGGCATGGAAATAAAACTCATTCAGATAAATACTAAGTGACAGACAAGGTAGAGTTCATAGGTGTGCGTTTTCTGTAGTTTTGACTAGTTGCTATTCTGCTGACACAGAGGCCACACCTTGAATTCTCAGTGTTAGGACCCAGGTGCAATTCTGTTGGCTCTTTCACTTTTGCCTTAAGAAAACTATGTCTCTGGTCCTGACCGGTGCGGCCTAGTTGGTTGGTCATTGTTCCGCAAAGCGAAACATCACCGGTTTGATTCCTGGTAGGGGCACATGCCTGGGTTGTGGGTCTCTCTCCCTCTCTTTCTCCCTCCCTGCCCCTCTCTCTAGCAATAAATGAATAAAATCTAAAAGAAAGAAAAGAAAACTATGTCCCTGTACACAGATTAGCCAAGCCCAAGCCAGCGTAGTCAGCCCAGCTAGGGTTGGAGATGCCCTGGGGAGAGTGACAGATCGGGCACTCACCCATCTCCATTGCCCAAGAGAAATTCAGAACCAGTGCTCTCTTGATGGTGGATCTTTCATGTCTTCAACCAAAGAAAAGGATGCAGATTCACTGGGGGATGAAATGAACAACCTGAAGTGGAGTCTCACAGCCAACTCCAGCTGTCAACTTGACCGTGCCAGATCACTCTCATTGTTATTTTGCAAATCATGTGTTGAGTATCAGTTACACGCCAGGCCTGGGGCTTAACGATTCCCACACGTTGCCTGTCTTGTCACAGCAACCCTCAACAGTAGATATTAGCTTCATAAGTTTAGTTTGGAAAGTGAAAACTAAGTGTCTTGGGGCCTAAGTTTCTTATCCACAGGTGACAAGAGGCAGAGGGAACTCAAGGCAGTTTGATTTCAAAACCTATGTCTATTCAATAGGAAAATCATAACAGTCTCAGGTTTTAAAGGAAAAATGGGCTCTTGGTTGGAAAATAATCTCAAATATTGACACAAGAGTGGAGAAATTCCTCCGATAAAGTTTAAAATAAAAACTGAAAGCCAACTTCTATACTCATGTAAAAAGCTAGTTGAGGTACCCTCTAAGTAGATTGAATTTAGGGATGTGAAAATTGTCACTTTGCAGAATTACTGCTCTACGGCAGTTTCTAAAGAAGTGTCCCTGTAAACCATATTAGGTTAGGCTACAGTGTTGTGCTAAGCATACAGTTTCAATTACATTGAGAAACTTTAATGGGGATCTTTGGCAAACACGTTAATAAATCTTTATAATGCAAATGGAAGCTGAAGGAGAAATCTTCTAAATCACACTGATGCTTAATTAGATTCAGTTCAGTTACATTTCATTGACTTTTATGGAGAATATCCATGACATGCTTTAAAACACAAATATATCAAAGCACAGAAGATCAGAGGGCACCACGTGATATAAAGCCACCCACAATGGACCACAGAGGGTAACACATATGGAAACCATGAGGAATTCCAATAGATACTGTACATAGACCATGCACGGACACAACAAACATTTCATGGAAAGACATTTGTTGGTTTTAAAGCCTTTCTTTTGAGAACCCTTGTTTTTCCAATTAGGACAGTGTCTCTAGACTACTTGACTCATGCATTCACCCTCTTCTAATAATCAACATTTCTTTCCTATTTATTTTATGGCATATGCAATTTTTTCCCCTTTACTCCTGAGGACCACAGAATGGGGCAGCTTTGGAAATAGTCTGCACCAAAGCCACGATGTGAATTGTAGTGATAGCATGAAAGTTTATAGTAGCCCACTCTACGTGGGTCAGCAGCCTCCCATGGTTGCATGGTGACAATGCTCATGGAATAAAGTCACATCAGTTGAGGAGGCAAGCAGGAATGAAACCTAGGACACCAAGTTCCAGCAGTTCTAGTTTAGCTCAATTAGTGTTATTACCAGAGGTTGCCTGAGATCTACAGATGCAAAGTGATTGTCGGTCTACGAAGGAGGACACTACTTAATTTGCATCCAGTAGAGGAATAGAGAAGTGACAGAGTTAATGAGCAGTGGGAAGCAATGCAGGTGTTCTTTCCCTCACCACATACTACCTTACTGAGCCAAGCGGATGACCCTGGAGGTTGACTCCCCCAGTCCATTCTATTTGTCTAGCCCTGTTATGACCTTGAAATAAAATCTTGCTTCCCATTGGATCTGCACTCTGTTCACATACTCTGCTTTGATTATGTCTCTTTGGTCAGGACACTCTGCTCCTGTGTTTCCTCTGGAACGGGGCTGACATTGCTTATTGCCTTCCTGGATGTCAACTGTTTATTTGGCCTTTTCAGTTCACTGGCTACATCCTGCAGGTCAGATGGGCCCTGGGACTGAGTGATACTCAATACTATGTAAACTGGAGCCTGCCAAAATCAGAAAGATAAGGTAGAACACAGCATAAAGCCAAGGAACAGAGCTGTATATTATTTTAATTACTTTGGAGGAAAAAACAAATACTGATTGTGATCCCATGGGCTGAGGTTGAAGTTCCTCACCACAGCTCTCCTGAAGCACTCAGGAGTGGAAGCTCTACCGTCCACACCAACTTGCCTTTGACACATAATGGATCACTTTGGGTGTTTTCCAGCCAGCTTGGAAGACCCCTGGCTCCACTAACTCAGCCCTGGGCTAAGGATGTGGACCATGTGAATTGCCGAATGGTTCACGGGTGGCATCAGACAGCACCATCAAGAGAGAGGCCTTGGCTTGTTCCTCCAACTGACTTTGGAAAAGCCACTCAACCTCTCTTAGTTTGTTTCCTCCACGGTAGAGTGTATGAAGTCCAGACTAAGGGGCTTCCAAAATTTGATGGTTCTGCCCTCTTCTGCATTAGCAAGCTATTTCTACTTCTCCAGAAAGCAAATTTATTTAAATTTTGCATGCTGTTAGAAGGGTTCAGATAAAGCAGTGGAATATAATTCTTAGGCAAGGGGCCTGCCCCGCTGCCATGTTAGGCTGTGAGGTTAGACTGCATCCTGCAAGTCCATAGGCAGGGTCCCTGCGGATGGGAAGTGTCAAGGAGCTAGCTGCCCAGCTACCCCTCCAGAGCCAGTATGGACAAAGACCATGCCCTCTACTGAGGGACCTCAGCCCACCGCCATTCTACACCCATCCTTTCTTCTTGCCCAGCTGTAGCTTAAACCTGGTTTACTCCATAAACAACTTCTCTGGTTACCAGTTAGGAGTCCCCTGGTTGCACAATGTCGGCCCTGCAGTTTATCACTTAGATATCTTTGGTCTCTACTCAATTGTTGCTGGTTCCTGTGCATTTTTCTTGTCTTATGTGTTCTTCCATGAAAGGAGATGTGTCTTGTACTTCTGCATTCCTTATAATTGAGTGAGTGGAGGGAAGGTCAGTAAGTTCAGTTCTTTGACTCAAAGTAGGGGATCAGAGACAGAAAGCCAGTGTATGACTACAAGGTAATTGTATCCGAACCATTGCAATTGTTCGATCTGCACCTTTAGCCAGGTGTGTTCTAATTAAAGCCAGTTAAAATGTAAATGTCCCGGTAACAGTAAAAATGACATGTGAAGTCCATGCGATAATTTTGGGTTTGCCAAACACCATCCCTCATAATGGACCTCATAATGGTTTGGGTTCTTAACACCAGTCCCGTAGGAGTTTATAGTAGAGGGAGCCGAGGCTCAAGCAGGTAAAGTGAGTATTTGACTTTCTATGGAGGGTCTTTTCCACTAGTCTACAGATATTCCTTTCAAAAAATAAGGTTGAAATTTAATAGATGGAGTGAACTTGGGAACAGAAAAATTGGAGTCTAAATCTTGTTTTGCTTTTTTTCCCTGAGAAATGGATTGTAGAGGTTGTGAATCTTCTAGAGAATATGTGCATGTGAGTGTATACACGTGTGTGTGGAACTGGGCAATAACTTTCTTGCTCACAGAGAACTTCCTAAGCCCGAAGTCATCTTGATCTTCCTGAAAGCCAACAACCACGTGTGGGGCTCGTCCACAGCTCTTGGTCTACAGTAGGGGCAGTGGGGGGGGGGGGTCACCTGGGAACAAGGGCAGTCAGGCCAGGAAAGCCACTAGATGAAAAGGAGTTTTGGGCTGATGAGAAGTACACATGAGTTTGGCTCTGTAGCCCCTGGGGGCAATGGAGTTCCCACTGGTAACTGGGGGTGTGGAGCTGACAAGATGTGGTCATCTGCACCCGAGTCTAATTACTCCCCTGAGGTCCCACTGAAGGGGAATGGATTTCTCGGCCTGTGTGGCAATATGACCCCAGCCAGCCCTCTTGCTGGGTCTGGGTCTAGTGCCTCCTGCCAAGCCCTGCAGGCAGATGTCCACTTCAGAGGAGTGCGACATGCCTGGTCACCTGCACGACCCTCATAGGGTCACTCGGCACATCCAGCCTGGGCTGGCTGCTTGACCAATGCTGCCATGTTTGCTTATGAATCTCCAGACAACAGGAAGGGAGTTCTTGCTTCTGACTAAAGATCAAAGCAATAGTCATGTTTCCAACGATTCCCCGCTGCTTTTAAAATGAGAATGTCTTACCCATTTAAGTGACAAATGCTATTTCTTCCACTGAAGAATATTTTGTCTGTAACTTCTAGTTTCTAATAAACCCAATGGAAATGCCAAGCAAAAGACATCAAATTCAGGGTGTAGAGAGAGTAGAAATGGAACCAAATGTCTCCTGTTGCTGTTGGCAGTAGCTTAGCCTGCCCTTATGTTATAACAACACTTCTGGCTGCCCCTGTGGGTGGTGTCCCCTAAAACAACGTGCACAAGCTTTTCCGCCAACTAATAGACAGCACCAAGGTGACACAGCTTTGGACATAAATAAATATCTTCAAGTACATGCATACGGTTCCTTAAAGGAAGTTGTCTTTGATTTTACTTAGAAGAGGAAACCGTCTGGAAAGAAATGAACTCAGGTGCTTCCCTGGCAAGCTATTCCTGTCCTAGCTCTTTATTGTCCACAATGTGGTCCCATTACAATAAATAGCCAAGGGTCCAAAGCCTCTGGCTAAATGTCAGGTTTCCTGGACAGTGAATTCCTCTGTGGAGGATCAGATGAATGAATGCTTTAAGATCATTGTCATCGAATTTCATTGACTATTGTTACTCGGAGGGAACTTGAGCACTCTTGATACACTGTCATTTGGGCCAAACAGAGCTGCCAGTGTTTTGGGTCACATAAAAAAAGTGGTTAAAAAATAAAAGTAGTCATAAAGGGCAGATTTGGTGAGTGGCCAACCATGCTGGGAGGACTCGATCCCTGTCTGTTGAAGCCAGGTTAGATCTCTGACAACACTGGACAGCGAGCAGGTAGTTTTTCGAGTAGCCAAGACTGCTTGAAGAACGTTATGTCATCAGCAAAGATTTCTCTTCCTTCAGAGTGGTAAAATATAATTGGCAACATTCAAGTTTGGCCAAATCGCCCCTTTATGAGCCAGTTTCCAGTTTTCTCTCTGGTTGTTTCTGGGGACCATTTTAATCTGCTGGATTTTTGTAAAGACTATGAGTTCCTAGGACTCATCTCCTGTGTCTCACTGTAGAAAGCTGTCATGCTAGTTATAGTATTTGAAATATTAAAATCGTTAAAACAGAGTAAAAATTTTAAATAGAAGTGTCGCCCACAATGATTGGATTCTTGAGGCAGTGTGTCAGGTATGCATGATTTTATTTAAAATGTGTCCAGTAAGATTTTCCATTTGGGGTGAACACTTGTCCTCTTCCCGTATATTATTATAAACAGTACTTCCTCATTTCAGGGAGTTTCTTAGAAAGGTCTAAGTAACTTAACGGAGGAGACAAATGAAACTGTGGGGAGATTAAATAACAGGAAGTTTATATCACAGTGGGGTGCTCACGCATCCCAGCCTCAGGGGACACACAAGTGACTACAGGGTGAAGAATTAAACCCGGTCATGCAAATCGTCAAACGATCACTTGGTATCCTTTGGCAGTTCTGGCATTCCCTGTCACTAGCACACATGATAAAATGAGTCCGATGACTTCAGTGAGTGGAAAATTGTCTTTTGTTTTTGGTGGTGGGTTGACCAGCAGAGAGAAGACAGGAATAGAAACTCACTGTCAGAGGAGCATCTCGGGATATCAGAAGAGGCTGTCCGCATGCCACCACCCTTTGCTCTGAGCCCCAGCGAGGGCGCACCTGGCATCTGCAGGGTCGTGTGCCCCACTGTGGTCACAGCAGCCCTGCCTGTCATCTAAGGGCTCTGGTTTCTCTGTGGACACCACCTTATCAACAGAGAGAGCACATCTAAACCAAGAGGGCAGTTGTTTTAAATCACTAGAACCTGGCAATATTGAAATTTTGTTTTCATGAGCCAAAGGTCATAGCACAAATGAGGTCTACACGTTGTCACACGGGGCCACAGAAAGACATGTCTTCAAGTGATGTTGCCCTGCCAGGGAGAGAAACAGAGATAGAGAGCACAGCAAACACGTACCGGCGATGCAGGGCGCTCCTACGGGATATGAACGGTGCCACTGACACAAAATGGGTTGAGCAGGGGGCTCCGAGTTGCCTGCCTGCTCTTCGGAGCTGCTGTCATGGAAAGAAGCTAAGGGCAATGTGGTCAGGGTGGAGGGGCAGGTGGCCTGGGAAACGTCACCATCTCAATATTTGTTCTACAGTGACTTAGAGATAATCATTCATTTATGATCGAAACCTAATCCCGAACAGCGTTTGCTCCCTCTTTCTCTCCGTAAACACATCTGTTTATAAATAACTTAAATGTCTCCTTGGTATTCAGGATTCAGTTCCGGCTGGAATAAAAAAGGATGGAGGGCGCTCAGCGTCGAGGAGGAGATGGCGGGTGTCTGTGTGCGTGGAGAGGCCGTCTGAGGCGGCACGTGGCAAACATCAGCCATCAGAGACGGGAGGGGTGACCCAGCCGTACTTTTCATGCGTCTTCACCAAACTCTTAAAGGTGGCTTCCGCTTCCTTGCGACTGAAGGACTTTTTTGATTTGCCAGCTTTTCTACAGATCCGCCCCTGTGTGAGAGGAAAAAGAAGCCAGGTTAGAATTCCAGTAGGAATCCTGTTTTCCACCATCTGTGTTTAAACAGGCAAAGTTGTGGCCATTCCTAATGTCTGAATTGGTGTGATGTAAAGAGATACGGAGCATTACGGCTTCGGTACAAGACACATGGAGGAAGGAGTCCAGTGGCTGGCAAGCTTCTAGGGGAGGGGACAGGCATGTCTTCAACAAACGCATGGCACTGGCTTCCTCTGAGCTTGCTCCTTCCATGACACCGGAAAGCAACCTCCGTCAGTTCCCGAGAGGCAGGTCTGGCTTTATCAAAACATCAATGCCGAACCCAGCATGCCATCCCCAAGGCAGATACTGTTCTAACCCTCTTCTCTCCCACCAAAGCTTGCCTTTAACTGCACCTCTCAGTGCCTCTTCAAAACCAGTAGAGACTCCTATATTTCTATATAGATGAGCATATTTACATAGTCTCGCACACACACACTTTAGTAACGAACCACAGAAATGGTCCCTGGAAGTACACGTGGTCTTCACATTTTAAAAATCTGACTTTAAACTCAAGCTTGGGAGCAATTAATTAATTTCTTATATGTCACACCACTGGGGAGCCAGTGGAGCCATTTTCATTTAGGGGTAAGTCTGTCCTCAAGTCCCACGTGAGGGGGGTAAGGTGAGGGGCCAGTGATTCCTCATACAAACCTGGTAGATGGGAGCCCTGGGAGACTTCCATCCCCACCTACAGCAACCAGGTGTGTTCTGGTCTGAAGATGGGACATTCGGGTCTGCAGTAGACGGAAAGGTCGGATTCATTTTAGGATACACACAGAAGGCTCTGGACCACAAGAGGCACGGAACCAGAGACACTGCTAATGTGACTGTGTCTCAGGCCATCACCGCCCTTCCAGAGAGCCCTGCGAAATGAGGTTTACTGGGCCTCAGAGGGAATGAGCAGACTGAAGACAGTGAGGAGTCTGGACAGTGCATGACCTTCAGTCATAC